>PHNY01247976.1:3042-18566 GCA_003724115.2 Anethum foeniculum
AAAACTATTATTGACAATTGAAATATCTTTTTTTTTTCCAAAAATGTCACAAAAGTCTATTTAATAAAGTAAAATAATAATAATAATAATAATAATAATAATAATAATTAATATATAACCAATTACCTTTTTTCAACTAAAATACATTATATTTTTTATTTTTTCTAACAGCCCCCTACTTTTCTCAACATCACATGAACAATTTTATTTAATAAAATAAAATAATAATTATTAATAACCAACCGATTATCTGTTTTAACTAAAATGCACTATCAGTTCAAATAAAATTAAAGACACGATATTAGAATTTTTAATTTATATTAAATTAAAAAAATTATACAATATTAAAAATATTCGTGCATCGCACGAGATCTAAGTTAGTCATAATTAATAATATTACGCACGAAATATAACTATACATCTATAAATGAAATGAATAATGTAAAATGTCAATCACAAATTGAAAAAACAAAATTGTAGTATATTAACTAACAATCTTTAAATAAATTGGAAGTGTAAAGAAAAAATAATACACAAAATATATAAGATGAGGTGTAAATTCATATCAAACTTAAAAAGTTATATAAAATTAAATGCAACATATTCGTCAATCGGGTTGGGTCGGACTAAGATAAAAATATTTGTAAATCATATCCAACTCATTTTTATTCGAGTTGAACAAGTAACAGATTATTTATTATTCAATTTATATTGAATCGAGTTTCTCGAATTAAAGAAATTAGATTACTTTGGTCCATATACTCGACCCATACGGCCCTAACCATAACATTCGAAACTCTATTAAGGTTACAAAACTATTATCAAACATTTAGAGTGTGATACTGTTATTTTAAGATCTACTGCAATCCAGTACTAGATCTAAGATCCATAACATAATTTTAAATACTCCCTCCGTCCCACAATACTAGTCTCTTTTTAATTTTTTACGCTTATTAAGAAAACATTAATTCAGTGATACATTTTCACTTATACCCATCATAAATGCATGAATGTAGACCCTAATTTATATTTCATTAATTGTTATACAATTTTTAAGAAGAGTAATTTTGAAAAAATGTCAATAAATTTGTATTGAAATTTAAAAGTGAACATATATTACGGAAAAAAATATCTTTCACAAGCGACTAATATTGTGGGATGGAAGGAGTAATAAAAGACAAGCTTGTGGGATGGAGGGAGTAATAAAAGACAACATTTTAAATACATGGGGAAAAAAAACATGTGAGGTTCGCAAGAGTCATGTAGTTTGGTCTTGGAGAGTGACGTAGTTTATATTGGAGTGAGCCCAAAATAAATATTCTATGATAGGCCCATCCAATTTAACTACTCCCTCAATTTTTTTTTTATTTGTTACTTTAATTTTTGGCACACATATTTAGGTTCTTTGACCACATATTAAAAATTATTAATTATTAATTTTTCTTTTTCTGAATAAAAATAAACAATCAAAACTTTAATTCAGAAAAAAATTTAATCAAAAAAAAACATTTTTTACTATGCGGGCAAAGAACCTAAAAATGTGTGTCAAAAGTCAAAGTGACAAATAAAAAAAACAAAGGGAGTATTTAAGTACAAGAATATAGGGTCATTTGGTACATATTTTATTTTACGGAAACAAATATTTATTTTCATAGGAAAATAAATCTGAGGTCAGATATTATAATATCTTCCTGTACAAATTTAATAAGATATTTATAAATATTAAAACTTATCCAAGATTCACAAATCTGCCTTTTGTATTTACCTGAGAACGACCTTGATTTTGTAAAGTACGTGACTTATTTCTCCAGAATAAGAAAAATAAGGCAGAAAATAAGGATGTTACTTAGAGAAGCAGTTACTGTTTTTGTCTGCGGTAACTAGGCAGGAGGTTGAAAAAAAGGTAACAAGGGGCGTGGAAAACAGGCAGGTGGGGTAAAAATCAAGAGGAATATAAGTGGATGCTGAGAAACGTGCAAGTACCACGATGCGGAGATTTGTAGCCAACAAATTTACCAAAACAGCGACTTTTCTTTCTTCCAACAAAACCAGCGGCGGTAACACCACCAGAATCATCAACAGCAGCTTTATAGACCACCACACCACCACTAGTTCTACTTGTATTTCACCACCGCTTCTTTCTCGTTTCTTCACATCTCTTAACACCATGCCTTCTCACTCTTTCACTCTCGATTTCATCAATCCCAAGGTACGCCCCTTTTTGCCGATTGCTATTGCTCTTTTTTTAACTTGTTATACCTGTCTGTGTTTCTTTATTAATTTGTTTTCCTTTAAAAAAAAAAAATTTAATTTAGGTTATTGAATGTGAATATGCTGTCCGTGGTGAGATTGTTAATCTCGCTCAGGTATTTATTCTAGTCTTTCCACATACATATAATCAAGCATCCCGTAGTTTTGTTCCTATTAACTATGTTTTGTTATTGGATTTATGTTTTTCTCAGAAATTGCAGCAAGAGCTAGTTGATAAGCCTGGTTCCCACCCTTTTGATGAGGTATTTGATATTCCTTATCTCCTCTTTTACTCCAGATTTGCATCTTTACTTGCGGATACTAATTATTTACTATTCTCTGGTTGGATTTCAGATACTTTACTGCAATATCGGAAACCCTCAGTCACTTAATCAGCAGCCTATTACCTTCTTCCGAGAGGTTTCCGTGTCCTCCTTGCTCACTTTTAATTTTGTACACAAATTTTAGTTAATAAGTTGTTCATCGCCTAATTTTTCCAAATACTCTTCAGGTTCTTGCACTATGTGATCATCCTGCCATCTTGGACAAGAGTGAAACGCAAGGTTTATTCAGGTCTGCAACTTTGGTTTTGATTGATTTTCCGTTGTGTAACTAAGCAAGTTTCCGTAAACTGCTTTAAGATATTCGACTATTTATCCTGTTTGAAAGCAACATATTGATCCCCCAGTTCCACGTTATGTTCTAAGATTTAGTAACCACTGATCATTGTGTTGGAACCTAACATATATAATTTAAAGAATGTAACTGGTATGAGAATATGGTTAAAATCTGAAATCCCAATTCCAATGTGTCACCTATCAGCTATCACGCCCAAACGCCTTTCTGTTATGATGAGGAACTTATGGCTAAAACATTGAGGGGAAGGGTAAAATTGGACGATAAGCTGAAAGAAATCTTTACACCATGAAAAATGTTGCAAATAGATGAAAAACTATGTATTGACCTTGTCTTTCCCTGATGACTGGTTGCAGCGCTGATTCTATAGAAAGAGCGTGGCAGATACTTGATCAAATTCCTGGAAGAGCCACTGGTGCATATAGTCATAGCCAGGTACCACACTCGATTTTGTGTAGATCAGTAAACTGATTAAATAGGCAATGATATATTTCTAAATACCTTTTTTACATCTTTTATTTTGATAACATTTAAACTTTATTCTTGTTCTGTACTACAGGGTATTAAGGGGTTGCGTGATACGATTGCTTCTGGGATTGAAGCTCGTGACGGTTTTCCTGCAGATCCTAATGATCTTTTCCTGACAGATGGTGCAAGTCCAGCGGTAATTTTAGTTTAACATCGTTCTTTCTGTCATTAGGAATTTCTAAAGATTTCTAATGATGACGCAAGTCAAGACATAGCTAACAGCCTCTTCCTTTTTAATTAGGTTCATATGATGATGCAATTATTAATATCATCAAAGAATGATGGAATCCTCTGTCCAATTCCCCAGTACCCCTTGTACTCTGCTTCAATAGCCCTCCATGGTGGCACTCTTGTATGTTTTTCTCCTTGTTATATCTAATCTATACAATATTCTTAGGAGTTTGATTTACTATTTAAATGCATTTGTGACATGCTTGCCCAAGAATTACGGATATCTGATCCCAACTACTCTGACTTTGTGCTGTTTTATTAGGTTCCTTATTATCTTGATGAAGCAACAGGGTGGGGATTGGAGATTTCTGAACTTAAAAGGCAGTTAGAAGATGCAAAGTCTAAGGGAGTTACTGTCAAAGCTTTGGTTGTTATAAATCCAGGGAACCCAACAGGGCAGGTGAGATTCACTATTCTTTTGGTAAAAAGAAACGCACAGATCTCACAAGACAGATACTGCGTTGATGATGTTTTTTCCCTCCTGCTACAGGATAATGTATTAATTAGACGTGCCATTTAAACATATTTTAGGTACTTGCCGAGGAAAACCAAAGAGATATTGTGGAGTTCTGCAAGGCAGAAGGTCTGGTACTTCTGGCTGACGAGGTGTGTACAGAAAACTTTTCATTTTATTGCTTTGAAAGATTTAGGTCATCTGCTTTTCCTTCTGTCAAGAAAGTTCACCTTCGATATTTTCTGTAAGATTTCTTATTTGTTGTCCTCGATAATACGATTGATAATCCTAATAATTTAGGTATACCAAGAAAATGTTTATGTTCCTGAAAAGAAGTTTCACTCCTTCAAGAAAGTGTCCCGATCCATGGGATATGGCGAGAAGGATATCCCATTAGTATCTTTTCAATCCGTCTCTAAAGGTATGTAAATTGGATTGGTATAATCGAGGGACACGCAGGCTGATATATGATTAACACCAAGTTTAGAGATGAATAAACTTAAACTTATTAGATTTCATTGTCTCTAGGATATCATGGTGAGTGTGGGAAAAGAGGCGGTTACATGGAAGTGACTGGATTTAGTCCTGAGATAAGGGAACAAATCTACAAGGTGGCATCTGTGAATCTCTGTTCTAATATATCGGGGCAAATTCTTGCAAGTCTTGTCATGAGTCCCCCCAAGGTTACTCTCTCTCTCTCTGGACTTTGGAGGCCTTCCATTTGTTACTTCAAAATTAGCACGAGTTAGCGTTAAGCATTAATCATTAGAAGTAGTTTCCAATCAAGCTTATTAATGCATGCAGGTTGGAGATGAGTCTTATGAGTCATATACTGCGGAGAAAGACGGAATTCTTTCATCCTTGGCTAGACGTGCAAAGGTCAGTTCAAATCAAGAAGTTTATATCACTTTTACAACTAGCACAGGTTTACTTTTAAAAGTTTTATTGAAGACAATGACTAGAAGTCTAGAATTAGATCCGAAGACAATGACTAGAAGTCTAGAATTAGATCCATGATGGCTTATTTGTTAAGACACCAAGTCAACTGTTATCTTTAATAGAATAAAAATAGAAAGGATTATGTTATTGAAGCTGAGATAAGTGGTGGAATACGCACAATTCCAGTGTTTTCTTTGACTATTTGGCACCCTACTTTGACATTAACCAGTTTGCAAATTTATAAACCAAGTACACCAAGGTTTTTAACTTTCGAAAGCGATTAAGCAGAGCCTCCACCTGCAATTGGTCCTGGATATAGTAAGATACAATGGCCTGTGTATTATTAGCTCATAAAGAAGCAATTCAGGAAAAATAGTATTAAGCTGCTTTTACATAATGTGTTTGTGTGTGATTCACCATCATTAGTAACTAAAGGGTTCAAATATACATGCAACAAAGTCGTTCATTTATTTTTCACAGATAACTAAAAGTCGTTCATTTATTTTTTTTGCCTGTGATAGACACTAGAAGATGCATTCAATGGTTTAGAAGGCATTACATGCAACAAAGCGGAAGGTGCGATGTATCTTTTCCCACGACTTCACCTGCCTGAGAAAGCAATAAAGGCCGCAGAAACTGCAAAAACAGCACCAGATGCATTTTATGCTCGTCGCCTCCTGAATGCCACTGGCATTGTTGTTGTTCCTGGATCTGGGTTCCGCCAGGTGAGTGTTATTGACATTCTTCGCTAAAACTTCAACTATATGTGATCTTTCCACGCCACACACGCAAAGTTAAATGTGCGAGTATTCATCGTGCTATTGGGATCCTTATGCTGTAATTTATACAAATATCGATTAATAGGCATCAATGCAACATCAAGGAAAAATAATTAGAAGCTACTATTGCCTTATCAATATTTTTTGTTATCACTTGGCTCTATGCTAGACGTGTTTTTATATTACGAGTGCATATAAGTTGTGTTGCCCTTTTGTATCTAATACTCTTCCTCTTTATCATGTTTTGTAATAGGTTCCTGGGACTTGGCATATTCGATGCACAATATTGCCTCCCGAGGACAAGATTCCAGCTATTGTTGATCGGTTGACTGAATTCCATAAAGAATTTATGAATGAGTTCCGTGACTAAAAGACTAACCTTCCCGGAGGCTTTTTTTCTTCCCGAATAAAATGTTACTGCCCAAGTATATTATTCTTGGAAACGTTTCTTTTGTTTTATCAGTTTTGAAACCAGATAACAATATGAGATATGGACAGTGGCAAACTTTTAAAATATGGTGTAGAATATAGTATAATGTTACTCGGCGTCGTCTCATGCCACCGTCTCACTTTTTGTAATATGAAAATTATAATTATAATTGGACTGAAAATAAATTATGAATAAGATCAGTTATTGAAAAAAATTTATCCAATCATATTCCTTTATTGATATAAAACTCTAAACGATGAGTTTTCGACATCTATCTTCAATTATCTTCATTAAATATTAAAATTTGTGAATATTTGATTTAATTAATTAGTTTTTAAATGAAATGTGATCCAAAAAGGTGTAGTAAAATGTAATTCTTACAATTTGATAATTGCTCACTCAATATAAATCAATGTAGTTATATAGTATAACATTGCTCGACGACGCCTTGCGGCGCCATCTCACATTTTATAATATGAAAATTAAAACTATAGTTGGACTAAAAAAAGTTATGAATAATTTCAATTATTGAGCTATAAATTTAAGAAAATAAATTATACAATCATATTCTTTTATCGACATAAAACTCTAAAAGATGAGTTTTCAACATCTATCTTCAATCATCTTCATTAAAATTATTCAATATAAAAATTTGTGTATTTATGATTAATTCATTAAGTTTTAAGTGAAATGTGATCCAATAAGGTGTAGTAAAAATATAATTCTTAAAATTTTATAATTTTTCACTCGATATAAGTTAATGTAGTTATATAGTATAACGTTGCTCGAGCTTGCCTCATGGTGTCATCACGCATTTTACAATATTAAAATTATAATTGGACTAAAAACAAATTATGAAGAATTTTAATTATTGAACAATAAATTTATGAGGCTTAAAAATTATCCAAAAATATTCTTTTATCAACATTAAACTCTAAACAATGAGGTTTCGACATCTATCCTTAATCATCTTCATTAAATTTTTAAATATTAAAACTTGTGTATGTTTGATTTAATCAATTAGGTTTTAAATGAAATGTGATTCAAGAAGGTATAGTAAAATGTAATTCTTACAATTTTATAATTTCTCACTCAATATAAGTCAATATAGTTATATAGTATAACGCTGCTCGACATCACCTCGCGGCACCGTTGTAGTATGTAAATTAAAATCATAGTCAGACTAAAAATTAAATATGACTAATTTCAATCATTGAGCTATAAATTTAAGAAAAGAAATTATCCGATCATATTCTTTTATCGAGATTAAACTCTAAATAATGAGTTTTCAACATCTATCTTCAATCATCTTCATTAAATTTATTAAATAAAAAAGTTTGTGTATGTCTGATTTAATTAATTAAATTTTAAATAAAATGTAATCCAATAAGGTGTAGTAATAATATAATTCTTACAACATGATAATTATTCACTCAATATAAGTCAATATAGTTAATTAGTATAACGTTATATAACCTATAATATAACGTCTCTTCTCATAGACGCGGAAACTCACAATCATAAAAATTGAAAAAGGAATTGAATAATATGGAGATAACTACCCCTAGATGAGTTGGCAAACATCAGTTTGAGTTCTCTCAAATGTTCAATACTTTACTTTCAAAAAGAAAGGAGAATCTTGATGAGAAATGCTTAAGTGATATATGAGATAAAACAAAGAGGTGGTGATGTGCCGTATAGTAAAATATAATTATTACAATTTAAAAATTCTTCGCTCAATAAAGTTAATATAGTTATATAGTAGAACTTACTCGGCGTCGCCTCACGGCGCCGTCTCACTTTTTGTAATATGAAAATTATAATTATAATTGGACTAAAAATAATTTATGAATAATTTCAATTATTGAGCAGAGAATTTATGAAAAAAAATAATCTGATCATATTCCTTTATCGACCTAAAATTATAATCGATGAGTTTTCGATATCTATATATCTTCAATCATCTTCATTAAATATATTAAATATATTAAAATATGTTTATTTTTGATTTAATTAATTAGATTTTAAATAAAATGTAATCCAAGAAGGTGTAGTAAAATGTAATTCTTACAATTTGATAATTGCTCAATCAATATAAGTCAATGTATTTATATACTATAACATTGCTCGACGTCGCCTGACGATGCCGTCTCGCATTTTGTAATATGAAAATTAAAACCATAGTCGGACAAAATGAATTATGAATAATTTCAATTATAAATCTATTAATTTAAGGGGAAAAAAATATTTGATTATATTCTTTTATCGATATAAAACTTTAATACGTGAGTATTATTCAAGATCTATCTTCAATAATCTTCATTAAACTTATTAAAATGGTAAATGCTCATTTTCGTCACTGTACTATTAGAAAACTTTCACTTGGATCACCAGCCCAAAAAAGCTTTCAATCAAACAATTAAACTATCAAAACATTTCAAATAGGTTAGTGACGTTAGTCTCCGTTAAATTGACTAACGGAATGATTATGTGGAATCCTACATGGCGGTCACTATTCATCATCTTCTCACTATCTCTTCTCTCCCTCTTCGTCTCTCTCTCTCACACACCACCACACACAATCTCACCTATTTAAGCTTGCTTAAGGTGGGCAATGTCCACACACGATATGTTTTATATATGTTCTACGATGCTGTATAAATTACAATACCACACACGATGCTACCTTGTTCTTATTGATATAAACATTTAGGGAGGGTTTGGTTCTGAACTTTTGATAAGTGGAAAATTAACAAAACTAAAAACACCCCTTGGTCCCCTGTCCTCCCCTGTTGCAGACAATGATAAGCACCAACCGGATACAAATGCAAATGAGTACAATGATGAAACAAACTGATCTGTACTTCTCCCATCTTAAGAGACTACATATTGTATACCTCAAATGCACAACAGCAATCCAAAAAGGATTTATAACAACTTAAATAATCAATAGGTTACTTTTGCTGTGCAAGACATTCATGTTCAACTGACTTTGTGTATATGCTTTAAAAAGTAAAGTATAGATTACCCAGGACTCCTCAACCTGCAACAAACTCTGGCGACAATGTATGACAATCTAACCCCTACAAAAGGGTCGAAGCTATAAATGACTATGGATGTACAATGTTTCCCAGAATGCTATCTTTTCCGACGCCACCAGTCGGGCACTTTTAACCTCGTGGTTCTATGTACAGCTAATTTGGCAGCTGGAACCTTGTGCTTTATCTGTCTCCACAACATGTTGACAGCATCTTCTTTCTTAGGAGGATACTGGAATTCATAGTGATGAGATATTTTTTTTAGCAGTCTCCACATTTCAAGCCATTTTTCTTTCGGAATCTGGCGAAGCTGATTAACCATGTAATCTTTTGTCAATGCCTCTTCGACAGAGAACACAACTGAAAAACTCAGTATAATCCAATTCATCCTCGTACGGTCACTCGATGTTGTCACTTACAATTACAGGAACACAATGGCTCACAATTGCATCAAAAAGACGGCAGGATGAAGGAGTATCTCCTGCAGGGTGTAGGCAAAACTTCGACGACCTAGCAATACAAACATACTCTTTCCCAGCCCCTTGTTGTGACTTAACCAACCTAGTAGCTCGATCAATACAAACAATTAAATTCCCAGTAACCTTCAGGTCCAAAGTTCCGCTATGCCCAGTTTTTTCGACACGAAGAATGCGTTTAATCCAGGCAACAACTTCATGAGAAGAGGGATTAGCAGGTTTATCAAGATTCATAACACCGTAACGAATGCACTCAGTTAAGAGGGGAGAAAGAGGGACGGTGGTTGAGATGGAGATGAAGGAGGCGGGGTGATTATGGTGCGGTGAAGTGGGTTGAACGGAGGGGAGAGTTGGCTGGTAGTGAATGGCGGCTGAGGACGGAGAAAGAAGGGGGGACGGGAGTTAACAGGGGAAGGAGGAATAAGAATGGAGGATAGATATATTAAATTAATTAGATTTATATTAGATTTTGATAGATGATGTGGAGATGATGTGGCGCTGAGTTGTTGATAGTTGGCAGATGATGTGTAAAAAATTAACAGACTTCCGTTAAGTCAACGAAACTTTAACGGTAGTGAAATATTTTTAATGTACAATGACCCAATTGAAAGTTATATTCAGTTAACTAATTCATCTGAAAGTTTTTTTTGGGATGGTGACCCAAGTGAAAGTTTTTTAATAGTACAGTGATGAATTTGCCCATTTACCCCTTATTAAATATAAAAATTTGTGTATATGTGATTTAATTTATCAAGTTTTTAATGAATGTGATCCAATAAGGTGTAGTAAAAATATTATTTTTACAATTTGATAATTTTTCACTCAATATAAATCAGTATAGTTATATAGCATAACGTTACTCGACGTTGTCTCACGACGCCGTTTCGCATTTTGTGATATTTTTTTTAAGGAAATTTATATCATGAATTAATTAAATTATTGAGTAATAAGTTTATGAAAAATAATTTGATAACTTTGACCAAGTATAAAATATTAAATGGATTCTACATCTGTTTTACAAAGATCTTGATAAAATTTATTACACATTAATATTTGTGTACTTGATATAATTATTTAAGTTTTGGATGAAATGATACCCAAAAAACTTCATTGTGAAATATGATTATATATTCTAAAAAAATTTCATGTGTCTTCTTCGAGTAACGCTTCAAATTATTTATATTTATAATAGTAATGTTTATCTAAGTAAATTAGTTAATTTTAATTAACAGCATCTTGCATCACAATTTTTTTAAAAAAAGATAGTTGCAATAATTTAACAATGGTTTCATTATTATACTCTTTTTGTTAATTCTTTTTTTTTGAAACAACTCTTTTCATTATTTTCATTATTAACAATGAAAAAGTACACCAGATATTACAACAAAATAAATTACTTAAGGTGCATGGGAAGCTTAGACATTATCATAAGAAGTATTATACTCTCGGAGGTAGACCAAGTCACTTTCTTATTACACTGTCTGTCCCCAATCATCAACGGTCATGTTGTGAAGCAGAAATTATGGGTCTTAATAACAGTGATATGTGCCTTCACTGTGACCCAATCTGGCTTATCTAATCAACAGAGACCTTCATCCTTAATCTGTGAAAAAAATTTACGTATCTCACTACACTTTCAGCTAGCAATGATGGGAACATCTTTCAAACCAAGAGTGTACATTCGGTCTTACTCTTGGACTGAGATACCTTCGGTAGGAATTGGACGATAACATGTGTATTAGATTCTTCATTTAGTCACATTTAGTCATATGTGGTAGCTCATATAATTGCAATTGATTTGCGCTAAAGTTTGCTGAATATGAGCAAAGAATTACGCTTCTCTGATGACTACTGAGCCTGAAATATATTCCCAAAGTCCCACTCATTTCTTTATACGCATTTCGATTTAAAATTTTCTTTTTTTGAATAAAAATTTAAATATTATAATTTTATTCAAAAGAAAAAAATTAAATAATTTATGTAACTATACTTTATAGGAGCCTTAAAATGCGTGTCCATTTGGTCCCAAACTTAAACAACTGGTTGGACAAATAGAGTATAATTTATTCATCTTAAATAGATAAATCAATACAAACACAATTTCTCAATTAGGAAATGGACATATACATAATACATTATATCATAAATTCATCCAAAGTCATTTGCACAGTTGAGAGTTGAGTGCAGGCATACACATTTTTTAGCAAAAGATGTCAATTAAATACACTATTTTGAAACTAATTTTTTTATTTAAATATTTAAATATTAGTATTTGAGTTGTGTCCCTCACATTAAGTTGATACATATAAATAATAAATAGTACATTATTTCACATTTTATGAAATTAAAAGAATATTATTTTGCTTTTATCTGCTTAGTTTAAATGTGCTTAGATTGTTAGATAATTCCAAATATTTTACTTTAATTAAAATATTTTGGAAAAAATAAGTAAAAAACTCTCAATATTAATATATTTTCTTTAAATAATAAATTAATCAAACACAAAATTCAAATTATTCAAGAAAGGAAAAACAAACAATAATATATAAAAACTTTTTATTTGATATATCTTATCTTAGCAACAAAATTGAATTTAATTTGTTACAGTTTAAAATATAAAACTAATCAAAATTTAGTGTAAAAAATATAAATATGTAAAAAAGATTGAAAACATGTAAATATTAGTAGGTTGAATATTCTATTGTATATTAAATATAAAATTTCCATTTTTTACCATTTTTCGATTAAGGTGTTTGAACGGATATAATATATACCATAATTTACTTGAAGCAACTCTATTATGATTCAAATTCAAATCATGTAATTAATTCATATCTAAGTCGTATCTTATAAAATCAAATGAAATCATAGAAAAATTAAATCAAACACCTTGTATGCATTCATCCAAAGTTATTTGCAAGTTGAGTGAAGGCCAGTGAAGTCACACACGTCTTTTAACAAAAGATGTCAATTAAAAATAATTTTTTGAAACTAATCTTTATACTTAAATATTTAAAAGTTTTAATATATTATTATTTGAGTTGTGTCCCTCACATTAATTTGCTACATATAAATGATAAATAGTACATTATTTCACATTTTATGAAATTAAAAGAATATTATTTTTCTTATATCTGTTTAGTTTAAATGGGTTTAGATTGTTAGAAAATTCCAAATATTTAGCTTTAATTAAAATATTTTGGGAAAAATAAGTAAAAAAACTTCCAATATTAACATTTTTTTCTCTAAATAATAAATATATAAAACATATAATTCAAATTACTCGAGAAAGGAAAAAATGTAATTAATATATAAAAACTTATTATTTGATATATCTTATCTTAGCAACAAAACTAAATTTAATTTGTTTCAATTTAGAATATAAAACTAATAAAAATATTGAATAATTTATTGTTAAAAATATAACTCTGTAAGAAAGAGTGAAAACATGTAAATATTAGTAAGTTGAATATTCTATTAAATATTAAAAATAAAATTTCCATTTTTTACCATTCTTCGATTAAGATGTTTGACCTGATATAATATATACCAGAATTCACTTCTAAGATTCTTTAACAAATTCAAATCATGTAATTAATTCATATCCCAATCGTATCTTATAAAATCACATGAAATCATAGAAAACTTAAATCAAATACAGACACATCTTTTAGCAAAAGATGTCAATTAAAGATACTATTTTAAAACTAAATATTATATTTAAATATTTAAAATCAAATGAAATCACAAAAAACTTAAATCAAACATGCATTCATCCAAAATCATTTGCACAGGAGTAAAGGCATACACATGCAATACATATCAATTAAAGACATTATTTTGAAACTAAATATTATATTTAAATTTTTAAAAAGTTTTAATATATTATTGTTTGAGTTGTATCCTTCACATTAATTTGCTACATATAAATGATAAATGGTACATTATTTCACATTTTATGAAATTAAAAGAATATTATTTTGCTTATATCGGTTTAGTTTAAATGGGCTTAGATTGTTAGATAATTCCAAATATTTAACTTTAAATAAAAAACTTTGGAAAGAATAAGTAAAAATCTCCCAATATTAATATTTTTTGCTCTAAATAATAAATATATCAAACACAGAATTCAAATTACTCAAGAAAGGAAAGCAAACAATAATATATATAAAAAAACTTTTTATTTGATATATCTTATTTTAGCAACAAAATTGAATTTAATTTGTTTCAATTTAAAATATAAAATTGATCAAAATGTTGAATTATTTACCATTAAAAATATAAATATGTAAGAAAGAATGAAAACATGTAAATATTAGTAGGTTGAATATTCTATTTTTCATCTACACCTTAGATTTATTCATATTTACCATTGAAGGTGGATAACAAATCACCCTCCATTTTAATTTCTATTAATTTTTAAGACTCTAAATATTATGATATAACATGAAATGTTTAAGTTTAATATAAAATATTTATTTATGCAGCTACAATAATTTTTAAATTATAAGGGAATCTTAGTTACTCTTAAATATGAGTGATTTCAAATTTAGAATATAAGAGATATCCTAATATTATTATTTTTATTTACCTCATAAATACAAATTCACTATAATAATTAAATTTAACACTAACCATTTTATATTTGAAAATTATTCTTGCATTTATCAAAAACTAAATTTTTTTATATTTCAATTTACAATAGATTGAATATACATTATATAAAATTTTCATCTCATATCTTTTACATGTGGCTTTTTTTTTTAAACCATTAATTCATTCCATTCAATAGCAACGTACATCATAGTGTTATTATACAGATCACCAAGTCACTTCCACCATCTTACAAAAGTAAAAGAAACTAACACTTTGAAAGCATAAGGAAACATAATACTACAAACTACCTAATAGAATTAACAACATGCTACGATCCAATAGCAACAAACACCTACTATTGCTATCCCAGTTCCCTGCAGTATCATTTTTCTCTTGCATTTCTACAAATAAAATCCATTGAAGAAGAACTTCCCCTGTATATATCCATTTCTACCTTACATCTGGTTGCCCCAAAATTGTTTTAGCAGTTGCGTCTGATCAATGCAAAGCAATAAACTTTCCAGCCACTGATGGAGGCATAATGTTCACGTTTATTTTAGCTGAGTCTGCCACGCCCGCCACAGACTGCAGCATGCATTTCAGCTTGTTACAACCATTTACATTCTTTTCTCTTCTGTTTAATCTCCATCACCCATTTTTTGATTGGCACATTAATCTTCCATGATATCTGCATTTGTATGTATAAGCATTCTAATTTATATATCGTTTGTAAACACCTTAGATAAAGATCTCTAGTTAGTATCAAGCCCAGGCATTTTCAACATATTAAGTAGTTACGGTAGTAGGTAGTATTCCTGAGCCTAAAGATAGAGCCACCATATCTTATATTTCAGAAATATAAGATTTTGTCCAAATGTCGTAGTAGGTAAGTGGTTGTGGTAAGTAGTTATGCAAACATGGTTATATGATATTTGTCCAGAGACCACCAGTAGACATGCCTCATGTCCATTCCTTCAACATATTTGCGCATGAAAAAGATAAGTATATTTCTGTATGAAGTTTAAGTCTGGCCGTAATTGTGTTTGGAATTATCAAAATCATAAACAAAACTGCTTAAAGGCTCCGAGGGAAACTAAACTGCGAAACAGAGAAAAAATAGGGCAAATTTAATCATACATGTGCAATGTATTTCTCCATACCATGTGT
>PHNY01247990.1:0-28570 GCA_003724115.2 Anethum foeniculum
TGTATAGCCTTAGGAACACTTGAATCAAACAAACAAACCAAGAATCAAAACTAGATTTTAAAAAGTTACTATTCATCATCAACTTCAAATATTTTTATAAAATTGAAAACTTCATGGATGGAAATGAAAATTTAAACGAACCTTACCCATGATATGGAGGAGCTTTGGTAAAAATATGGTGATTTATGGATGAGTAGATCATGAGTTATCAATTTTTCTTCCCATGATGTTCTTGCTGGGCAGTTTGTGAAATGGGAGAGAAAGAGAGTTGTTTTTGCTTGGCTAATGTGATTTGTGGTGGAAAAATGAAATGGTAGATTGATATTTGTGTGGCTAATGATGAATTAATTCTTTTGATTAATTCCTTTAATTTGTTTGGTGGAAATGGAAAGATGTGGAGCATTGTTGGCTTAACCATGTCCATTTCTTACATTGCTAGGTGTCAAATGGAAAGAATGGAAGGGTGTTGCCTTGGTGGCCTCCTTGTGTCCACCACCTTGCACCATTCACTTTACACACTCGTTTAATTGATTTATGACTTGTTTACCGTTCGTTCTCGTTGATCGTTTTGACGAAACATATTCATGGTTCTTATTGTGTAGGGGTTTCTCTAAAAACCCTAGTAGTATCCTTTATCTCTTTATTCATCCTCCTAGTAATTTCATGGATCCTTTATCCTTCAATCTCAATACTTTATATTCAATCCCTTCAATGTCTGGTGGATTCTCGGGAAAAATGAAAATGCTCACTTTCGAAATCTGACGGCTTTTACATACACTCATTTTCATTTCCGAATACTAACACATACTCAGAACTTCCATAAAAGAACTCCATCATAGTGTGGTCTGATAATATTTCCCAATCAGTAAAAGTTACTATCCATCAGGGTTCAAGGTAAAATCCTTATTCATCAGAAATTTCAATTTAGTCCAAAATTTTGGTTATTACAAAAAAGATCAACTTCAAGCCCAAAGAAAGAAGGACCAAAAGGCGATCGTGATCATTCAACAATGTTTGGATGATTCTATTCATCAATCTCAGATTATTTTTCAAGGGTCTTGACCGTTGTCAACCAAATGAAAAGCAATGGAGAAGAGGTAAGTGATGTTCGTGTTATTAAAAAAGTTCTTCATTCACATGACTCTAAATTTGATTACAAAGTCGTGGCAATTGAGTAGGCTAAAGATATAGATGAAATGACAATTGATGAGCTTATGGGATCATTGCCAGCCCATTAAGAAAAAACATTAAAAAAGAATGAGCCAATTGATTGAGCCTTACAAGCATATTTATCTTTCAAAGATAATGATGGAAGATACACAAGGAGTCAAAGAGGTCGTGGACGAGGACGTGGAAGAGGATTTGTACATGGACAAGGAAGAGGACGTGGCCAACAAAAGGAAGAAAATCAAAAAGATGAAAGATTGTATGAGACAAGAAATTCAAGAGGTCGTGGAAGAGGAAGATATATTTCACGGTATGACAAATCAAATTTTAAGTGTTATAATTGTCAAAAATATGGTCACTATGCTTCCGAGTGCCGCACTTCAAAAAATCAAGTTGAGGAGGAAGCTAATCTTGTGGAAGGAAAAGGCAATGAGCCCACTTTGCTTCTAGCACAAAAAGGAGAAGAAAATCATGGAAACAATTTATGGTATCTTGATAGTGGCGCAAGTTATCATATGTGTGGCAATAAAAACTTATTCATGGATCTCGATGAAAATGTGAATGGAAAAGTCACTTTTGGAGACTCTTCGGGAGTGCCCATCCAAGGAAAAGGTAACATTTTAATTCTCTTGAAGAATGGAGATCATGATTTTATTTCAAGTGTTTATTATGTGCCTAGTATGAAAAATAATATTTTGAGCTTGGGCCAATTAATGGAGAAAGGCTACACCATCGCCATGAAAGATGGATTTCTTAACTTAAGAGATTCTTGTGACAATTTAATTGGTAAGGTGCCTATGACCAAGAATCGTATGTTTATTCTCAAAATTCAAAATGATGTTGCAAAATGCTTAAAGCCTTGTGTTGGAGATTCTTCTTGGCTTTGGCATCTTAGGATCTTAAACTTTGAAGGATTTAATTCTCTATCAAAGAAGCACATGGTGAATGATTTGCCTCACATCAATCATCCAAATCAAATTTGTGAAGGATGTCATTTTAGAAAGCAAACAAAAAAAAAATTTCCTAAGGAATCTATGACAAGAGCAAGGGAGCCGCTTGAATTTATTCACTCGGATGTATGTGGGTCTTTTAATCCTTTATCTTTTAGTAAGAATCGTTATTTCTTATTATCCATTGATGATTTTAGCCGCAAAACATGGGTTTACTTTCTCAAAGAAAAGTCTAAAGTTTTTGAATGCTTCAAAAGATTCAAAGCCCAAGTTGAAAAGGAAAGCAAGTATCAAATAAAAACCACTCATTCAGATCGAGGAGGTGAATTCAATTCAAAGGAGTTCTTAAAATTTTGTGAAGATCATGGAATAAGACGACCACCAACAGTGCCAAGATCAGCTCAACAAAAAGGAGTCGCAGAAAGAATAAAAGCATTCTTAACATGGCTCGAAGTATGCTAAAGAGCTAGAATATGCCTAAGGAATTTTGGGCCGAAGCGGTAGATTGTGCCGTCTACTTGTCAAATCGATATCCCACGAGAAGTGTAAAAGACATTACTCCACAACAAGCATGAAAAGGAAAGAGGCCATCTATTGCTCACTTATGAGTTTTTGAAAGCATAGCTTATGCACATGTGGATGATGAGTTAAGGACAAAGTTGGATTATAAGAGTGAGAAGTATGTATTTGTTGGCTATGATGCAAGAGCAAAGGGGTACAAGCTTTACAACCCCATCAATGGAAAGATCGTTATTAGCCGAGATGTTATATTTGATGAAGAAAGCTCTTGAGATTGGAGCAACCCACAAGAAGATTACAATTCTTCCCCTTCGTTGATGAAGAAAGTGAAGAAAATTATGAGCAACATATCACTCCTCCTACATCACCACGAGCAACAAGTGATGAACAAGCAAGTCCCTCATCTTTTTCAAGTAGTGAGACACCTCCAAGGCGTTATAGAAGTCTTGAAGAAATATATGATGAAATGGAAGAGGTTCCCGCCATTTCGGACTTAACACTTTTTTGTGCGGAAACCGAACCAACAAGCTTCAAAGAAGCCGTGCAAGGTGAAAGGTGGAAGAAAGAATTAGATGAAGAGATTGAGTCTATCAAGAAAAATAACACATGGGAGTTAACAACACTTCCAAAAGTACAAATGGCTGTTGGTGTGAAGTGGGTTTATAAGGTAAAGAAAAATGCCCAAGGAATGGTTGAAAAATATAAGGCAAGATTGGTAGCCAAAGGCTATAATCAAAGACATGGAGTGGATTATGATGAAGTATTTGCCCCGATTGCGAGAATGGAGACTAAAAGGCTAATAATCTCTTTGGCGGCACAAAATGGATGGAAAACTCATCAAATGGATATGAAGTCCGCGTTTTTGAATGGCGTTCTTGAAGAAATCGTATATGTAGAGCAACCATTGGGATACATCATCAAAGGACAAGAAGAAAAATTGTTGAAATTAAAGAAGGCCCTATACGGGTTGATACAAGCGCCGAGAGCTTGGAATAGTAGACTTGATAAATACTTTCAACCTCAAGGATTTTACAAGTGTCCTCACGAACATGCTCTATATGCCAAGGTTACTAAATATGGTGAATATAGCATGCTTGTATATGGAAGATTTGATATTTACGGGAAATAGTCCAAGTTTGTTTGAGAAATTTAAGCAAGATATGACGAGAGGGTTTGAGATGACCGATATTGGGCTTATGTCATACTATCTTGGCATTGAAGTGAAGCAAATGAATGATGGAATACTAATATCACATGGAAGCTATACAAGGGAGCTTTTAAAGAAGTTCAAGATGGAACAATGTCAAGCCGTTAGCACCCCCATTGAATGTGGAAAAAAGTTGTCAAAATTTGAAGAAAGTAAGAAGGTGGATCCTACTTACTTTAAAAATCTTGTGGGAAGTTTTAGATACTTGACATGCACGAGGCCCGACATACTTTATAGAGTTGGACTTGTTAGTCGATATATTGAGACTCCAACAACAACACACTTGAAGGCGGCTAAGAAGATTCTTTGGTATCTTAAAGGTACGAATGATTATGGATTATTATATAATCGTTCTAATGAGTTGAGACATGTTGGTTATTGTGATAGTGATTGGGGCGGTGACATTGATGAACGAAAGAGTACCACCGGATATGTGTTCTTTATGGGTGATACATCTTTCTCATGGAGTTCAAAAAAGCAATCAATTGTTACCTTATCCACTTGTGAAGCGGAATATGTGGCGGCATGCTCTTGTGTTAGTCAAGATATATGGTTAAGGAGAGTTTTGGAGGAGCTCAACATGACACAAAATGAGTTCATGAAAATATTGAATGATAACAAGTCGACTATAGCTTTGGCGAAAAATCCGGTGTTTCATGAACGGAGCAAGCATATTGACACTAAATATCATTATATCCGAGAGTGCATTGACAGAGATGAGGTGGAGGTCAACTATGTGAAGTCCCAAGATCAAAAAATGACATCTTTACAAAGCCTCTCAAAAGTGACGTCTTCAACAAATTTTGGAGCCTACTTGGGATAGTCAAAATTAAGGGGGGATTTTAAAAATAAAATATAATTTTGACTATAAAATATTAGAATTGTGTGGGTGATTCTAGAGTATTCTTGCTACATGTATTTGTCTTTTTAAGTTCAATGTATTAGTCTAGATGCATCTAATGTCTAGAACTATCCATTAAAAGTTCTAGTGAGTCTTTTGGAGTCTAGCATTAAAGTAAGAGTCTAGATCTTTTTATAGAGTACTATATAAAGCCTTGTAACAAGTCATTTGTTATCAAGTCATTTTCAAGCAATACATTTTATATAAAGTATCTCTTCTTCTAACACATTTTCAAACGAGAAACATGCTAACTAATATTTTCCGTGCTTTACATTTTTAAATTCTCAGACTCATCACGCAGTACTTGGAGAGGTACCTCTTTTTCTTTCTCGACTCCTTTGAATGATTTCTTTAAAATCTCTGAAACGTCGTTTGCATTTTTTGCTTCTATAATTTCATCAAAGGTGGATTTGGCGACACCTTGAAAAATCATGAAAAATGTTTTCTTGTTTTTTTTCTAGGACTCCATTAACGTTGTCTTCTCAATATCGAGAAGAGTTGCCTCAGCATTTGCATATATGGGCTCTTGGTACCTGTTTTTGATAATATCCGCATTATTGTAAGATCCGAGTAACACCTTCATTTGAATAATCGAGTTCACGTAATTTGTACCCGTCTACTTTGGAATTTGGGGTTGCAACTTACGCGCCATATTTTCAAGAATGGAACCTTAGCTCTGATGCCACTTGATGGAAATGTGAATGGGCTTTACTTGATTTTTTTTTTCTAACTTGAAAATAATATACGTGTGTGTAGTGTATTTGTTTACTTGGGCAATTGAAATAATAACAACACTCTTTATACTTTGTACATAGTTTTTGTATTAAAAAGTGATAAGGCTAGGGCCTTCTTCTACAAACAGAGAGCTTCAGCTTACTTCATTTTTTGTGTTACACACTAGGCAACAACCTTTCTGATTTTTCTCAAAATGCTACCGCTCTTGCTCTCTCTTTATATCTAACACTACTGTGTTATTTTTGTTGTGTTATTTTCACTTTTCCACATTTCTGATTTTTTCTCACTTGAGAACGCGTTTCTTTTATTTAAGCTTCTGCTCTGTATCACTTGGGTGTGATCTTTTTACAAGTATACAGTTATGTCTTATTTATAGGTTCTCAAATGTTTGCCTCACTACATATGTAACCAACTAGCTGATCTAAGTACTTACATCACTCTCCAGTTTCCCATATTAATATAGCCACCTTATTTTAGTGCTTTGACTTGACCATCCAACTGCATTGATTACTACTGCTCCATGTGCTATCTTTTCTATGCATGTATTTGCACCATTTCGATGTAAACATGCACATTTCAATGTAGACTCCGTCCGTCTCTTTCTAGATATTTCATGCTAAGCTTAATTTATCAAGCCTTCAGTTTTAACAAGTACATCACAAAAGAGATAGACTATACACTATTCATGCATGCACGTATAATTGATAACCTACTACTGAATTCATTTGTGAACACATGGAGCCTACCTTAACTTATACTCCTCTGTTGCATGATAGCTGGTCCTTGAATATTATCACCCTAATTCATTACACACGTATTTGACAGCCACCTAGTACATGTAACAATGCTTCTTACCTTGCTACTGCATACACTTGATTGGCCTTGAACAGGGTTTGAATTCTAACACTCCTACTCAAACGCGACTTTACAATCCGAGCTTCTCTTTCATTCTGTCAAAAACGACCCACTTCAAACACTTCATAAATATATCATCCAAGACTGTTTTAGTCTTGAAGTGCACCCGTTCTTCTAAAATTTAATGATGTACATGTTCTCCACTTATGTTGCTTTCTTTTTTTGCCAAACAAAACACTAGATAATCAAAAGTTGTTTGTACCAGACTTCTTGCTTCATATATATTACCGAGACTCGGATTTTTTCTTTAGTGCTTCCTTTGAACTATTACGACAACTTCTAGGATTGTCTTTAACAGACATTTTACTTTGCATCATATTTCCCCAATGGCTCGTACCGTCATCATAATAATTTTCACTGGTCATTTTGATCTCATTAGTCACCATTTTCAAAGGAGAAACATGCTAACTAATATTTTTCGTGCTTTACATTTTTAAATTCTCGGACTCATCATGCCGTACTTGGAGAGGAACTTCTTTTTCTTTCTCAACTCCTTGAAATGATTTATTTAGAATCTCTCAAGTGTCTTTTGTATTTTTTGCTTCTATAATATCCTCAAAGGTGGATTCGGCGACACCTTGAAAAATCATGAAAAACGCCTCCTTGTTTTTTTTTCCGGGACTCCATTAACGTTGTCTTCTCTGTATCGAGGAGAGCTGCCTCATTGTTTGCATATGTGGGCTCACCATACCTGTTTTCGATAATATCCGTATAATTGTAAGATCGGAGTAACACCTTCATTTTAATTATCCAGTTCTCGTAATTTGTACCCGTCAACTTTGGAATTTGGGATTGCAACTTATGCACCATATTTTCATGAAAGGAACCTTAGCTCTGATGCCACTTGTTGGAAATGTAAATGGGCTTGATTATTTTTTTTCAACTTGAAAATAATATACGTGTGTGTACTGTATATGTTTACTTAGGCAATAAAAAAAATAACAACACTCTTTATACTTTGTATATAGTTTTTGTATTAAAAAGTGATAAGGCTACAACCTTCTTTTACATAAAGAGAGCTTCAGCTTACTTGGGTTTTTTTGTTCCACACTAGGCTACAACCTTTCTGATTTTTCTCAAAGAGCTACAGCTCTTGCTCTCTCTCTATATCTAACACTGTTGTGTTATTTTTACTTTTTCTCTCTTCTATTTTTTCTCACTTGAGAATGTGTTTCTCTTACTTGCTTATGCTCTCTATCATTTCGGTGTGATCTTTTTACAAGCATACTGTTATGTCATATTTATAGGCTCTCAAATGTTTGCCTCACTACATATGTAACCAACTGGCTCATCTATGTACTTACATCACTCTACAGTTACCCATATTAATGTAGCCACCTTATTGTAGGGCTTTGACTTGACCATCACGCTGCTTTGTATTAGTACTGCTCCTTGTGCCATCTTTTATATGCATGTATCTATGTATCTGCACCATCTCGATGTAAACATACACACTTCAATATAGACTCCATCCGTCTCTTTCTAGATATTTCATGCTCAGCTTAATTTATCAAGTCTTCACATTGAACAACTACATCACTTAAAGAGATAGACTATATAGTATTCATGCATGCACCCATAATTAATAACCTACTAATAACTTCATTTATGAACATATACACCCTAATATTAGCAGGTGCAGTGTCAACGTCAACCTTTAATATTACAACCCTAATTTATTACACACGTATTTGACTGCCACCTTGTAGATGTAATAGTGCTTCACCTAGTAGATGTAATAGTGCTTCTTATTTTTCACACTTCTCATTATTTAACCTTGCTGCTGCATATACTTGATTGGACTTGAAGAGGTTTTGAATTCTAACACTCCCCCTCAACCCGACTTTGCAATTCGAGCTTCTCTTTCATTTTGTAAATCACGCCCCATTTAAATACTTCATAAATATATCATCTAAATATTTTTATTCTTGAGGTGCACCCGTTCTTCTATAACTCTATGATGAACTTCTTCTCCACTTATGTTGCTTTCTTTTTATGCCAATAAAACACTAAAAAACCAAAAGTTGTTTGTAGTGGACCTGTTGCTTCATAGATATTACCGACACTCATCTTTTTCTTTGGTGCTTCTGTTGAACTATTAGCGCAACTTCTAGGATTGTCATTAACATACCCTTTACTTCGTATCATATTTCCGAAGTGGCTCGTATCATCATCATAATGATTTTCACCCTTCCTTTCGATCTCGTTACTCACCATTTTCAAAACAGAAACATGCTTACTAATATTTTTTGAGCTTTTCATTTTTAAATTCAAGGACTTATCACACAGTACTTGGAGCAGTACCACTTTTTCTTTCTCGATTCCTTGGAATGATTTCTTGAGAATCTCCCAAGTGTCTTTTGCCATTCTTGCTTTTGCAATGTTATTGAAGGTGGATTCATCGACACCTTGAAAAATCATGAAAAACGCATTGTTGTTTTTTTCGGGACTCCATTATTGTTGTCTTCCTAGTATTCGGAAGAGCTCCCTAAGTGGTTGCATATGTGGGCTCGTCATACCTGTTTTTGACAATATCCTAATTATGGTAAGATCCGTTTAACACCTTCATCTAATTACTCCAGTTCCCGTAATTTGTACCCATCAACTTTAGAATTTGGGGTTGCAACATAAGCGCCATTTTTTCACAAACGAAACCTTAGCTCTCATGCCACTTGTTGGAAACACGAATGGGCTTTACTCCATATTTTTCTTTTTTCACTTGAAAATAATATATGTGTGTGTGTGCTGTATATGTTTACTTTGGCAATGAAAAAAATAACAACACTCTTTTACTTTGTATATGGTTTTTGTATTAGAGAGTGATAAGGGTGCGGCCTTCTTTTATAAATAGAGAGCTTTAGCTTACTTCGGTGTTTTTTGTTACACACTAGGCTACAACCTTTCTGATTTTCCACAAAGAGCTATTATAGGTAGAATATTGAAGAGATCAACCGAACGAAATCTAGTATAGGTAGAATGCATTTGTATCTATCCAAGTATAGATGAATAAGGATCTCTGAAGAATGATTTCAAGTCTGTTGTACCTTTTTAAAAGTTTACAAATTAGATATAGGCTACATAGTTGGTAAACTAAGTAGATGCACGAGTATAATGGAATTTTGGTCACTTGGAAGTGATTGAAATGAAATTAAGGTGTATAGTATGTGCTCGTAAGCTTCAGCTGCAATGCCAGAGATATCTAATGGTATTATGTGGATATGAATATTAGATATTGTACTTTAAGAACTTAAAAAGTCAACAGTGAATACAGTTCACACTAGTATCTCATTTATCCTCGGAGGCAGGTCGCTAAACGCAGATGGTGTGCGCCGAAACTGCTTTTAGGGCACTTTTCTGGACTCAAGATTAAATCCAATCTTTGCTTGTTTTCTCAAACTTTTCTCCTCAATTAGTAGTTAATTCTTATATGATTATATTATTTAAGAATTAACAATGTTCTCTTGTGAGTTAATTATATATAATTGTGTTTATATCGTACAAGATTGACAACAGTTATGAATGTGTACCTAGATATCTAAGCTAATGTGGTTTGAAGCTTAGATTTTTGGTAGTTAGTTGGACTATGTACTATCTACGTAGTACCTATGATCTATGTCATGTTTGGTCATGCATTAGTTTTAAAATTTTTATTACAAAATTTGTATTTCAATATAAAAAAATAAATTAATTAAGATGTCCATGAATAGTATTGTAGACAAATAAAAAGGAAGGTAGATAGTTTTATGCATTTTGATTTTTTTAAAGCTGTTAACAATTCTTTCAAGAAGGTTTTAAGCAACCAACCAAATTAACAATCAATTATAAATATTTTGCTTATATATTTGTATAAAGTGGGATTTACTATTAATTTATGATCATGTCGTGCTAATATTACTTGTTATTAAATTTTGAATTATTTTCCTTTTTGTTATGAATTATTTTGTTTATTTAAATAAATATGAGAGTGTTTAGAGTTGGAAGAAAAGAGTTCATGCAGGATCAAGTCTGGATAGTAAATTCTAATTGGAAAAAGTGTGTTATGTAGGATAGTGATTTTGTTTTTTGTGTTACAACACTTGGGATTTGTGAGCAACCCTTGGGGGGCAGGGCCTTTGCCCATAAAAACACTCGTTTAAGCTTGTATTGGCTGGAGATGACGGAGGATGCCAAAATTTATGTGAAGAGATGTGATCATTTCCACAAACATGCACCCATTGTTAGGTAAACATAAATCTCCAATCTGTTTTACAATATGGGAAATGGACATTCTAGGATCATTTCCCATGGTCATTACACATACGAAGTTCATAATAGTAGCTATTAAGTACTTTACTAAATGGATTGAGGCTAAGCCATTGGCCAAGATTACCACCAAATAAGTTGCTCAATTTCTTTAAGAGAATATCATGTGCAGATACGGGATTTCTCAGATCTTGGTGACTGATAATGGAGCACAATTTAACAATGAAGAATTCAGAAAGTTTTGTGAAGAAAATGAGATCGAGCTATGATTCACCACCGTCGCTCATCCTTAAGCAAATGGGCACATAGAGGTAGCCAATCATATCATCCTAGTTGCACTTAAAAAGAAAATCAAGGTATCATGAAATAATTAGGTGGATGAGGTGCTGCCCATACTTTGGCCTTATCTCACACATGTCGAGTGACGACTAGAGCCACGCCCTTCCTCCTCACATATAGAGCACATGCAGTTGTCCCTATGGAGATATTTAATTCTTTTCCAATGATTGAGGTTATGTAATTTAAAGAAAATGAGAAAGGGAAAGGTTAACCCTTGACCTAATAGATGAAGTTCGTAATGAAGCTCATGCAAGGATCATTGAATATCAAACGAATGCATCTTTCTATTATAACTTACGAGTTAAATAAAGGTTTTATCGTGAAGGGAACTTAGTCCTAAGAAATATAGAAGCACCTTGAGTTGGGCAAAAGGAATAGATAGCTCCCCAACTGGGAAGGACAGTATGGAGTCAAAAAGGTCTTGGGAGGAGGATCATACAGATTGAGAGGATAGATGAGGAAGAGCTTCCTCGTGCTTGGCATTCTTAAAACATCAAAATCTATTATATTTAACTTCCTGATGAGAGTTATTATTTATTATAATTACTGAAGTTGAAATAAGGTTTGTGAACAATGAACTTTATAGCTCCTTAGTAGCTACAATATTTGTAAGGCTTGAACTTAGGATTTTTCGTATATAAAGGTTATTTTTCCTTATAATATTTCTTGAGTTCTTTATTCAGTTACGTTATAATGTGATCTATGCCAAGTAACGAATTTTACTTAAGTATTGAAAGAACTCAAAACATAAAAAAGAAAAAACATGCAAATGAAATCAACTAACATAAACAAATTCTGAAACAGGCGTGAGATTACTCACGGAGGGTCATGTCCTTTAGTAGTTCCCAAGAGCGGGTCTGGCCGTTGTCCCCTTATCAAAGTGGCATAGGCCAGCTGCTCCTTAGGGGTTAAGATGATGTCATTTGGGCTCCCATATGTCACAATACCAAATGAAGACCTAAAAATGATGCCCCAATCACCCCACTTAAATTTATCCTTTCATTTAAGGTTGTTATGCGTGACGTTAATTAATGATGTGGAAAATGTTGGGACATTGATTAAGGAACACCCAGCCTTGAGATGAAATAAAACTATTTTTAAACTGAAAGCTTTTCTTGAAAACGGCTACAAATAAGTAATTTTTTTTTAAATAGAGAACCATAAAACGCAGAATGAGCCGCCAGGAAATTGGTGCTAGTTGGAATGGATTAATTTGCATGTCAGCTAAAAGAGTTAATATAAAAAGATGAAAAGGAAACCTAACCCAGCTAAAATCATATCTTTAATAACATAAATGAACTCTTTCTTCTTGTGACACGAACTGTCACCGTGATCAGCCTTGGCGAACTTAAGGTGTTTGGGAAGTTTGTATGATTTATTGAATTTTTTAATTTCTTTTTTGTCATGAAAAATGTTTCCATGATAGTAAGAATCGAGAAGAGAATATAAAAGATATGTATCACACCTACTGTTTATCATGTCAATCAAAGACGTATTGGAAATGTGGATGGTGATGTAACTACCTCATTTGGTAGCAAAATTCATCTTGATTAGATGTGGACCACCTCTGTCAGACATCGTTATGCTTGATAAGATGGCTTTAAGCCTAGAAAGTGAAGGAGGAAGATGAAGATGCAAGGTAAAACCCAGAGAACTCTTGAAAATTAGAAGATCATCAAAGAAAACCTAGAAAATTGCATTTCTTAAGTGAAAAATATTAGAGTAATTTGAGCTGAGTTTTGAGAATTGAAATGAGAAGTGAGAAATGAGTTATCACAAACTATTTTGTAGATCTCACAACGAGGGGAACAGTAGGTTGAAAGTATAATCGATATAGGTGGGCCAGAAAATTGAAGCCTAATATGACAAGACGCCCAATTATGGAATGCTCTAGAATAATCGTGAATATAATTTGGTTAATAAAAATTACAAAAATAAAAATAATATTCATAAAGTTTGATAATATCATAAGGAAGTATTTTGGGCTTAAAGCCCAGATGATTGAAGTACTAAGTCCCAAATGTCTCCAGGCCGAAATAAAGGCCTGTTGCTCGACTTAAAGTAAATAAAATATTAAAGAATAAAAAATCTACTTCAAATGAAGTAGCAATTTTGACTTCAAATCCAGCACAAAATGCTTTGAACTGGGAGGTAGAAATGCCAAATAAATCAACTTCAAATGAAGTCAGAATTTCGACCTCAATTGTTAGGTCCATTAGTCAAATACAGGGGGGTGAATGTATTTGTGTTCATTTTTCGAAACTTGTCGTAGCGAAAAATAAAACTTAAACAAAACCAAACGAGATCTGGGGTTAACTTCTTTTATTAAGAAATATAACCATGAAGGTTTTGCTTACAATCACCAAATACAAATATTTGATGCAACAAAAGAAAAAACACACTAGAGGAATAAACAATCAAGATCTAGTGTTTGTTCTATCACTCGAAATTAAGAGCTAAATTTCCATACTCTTGTTCTTCATCATCTGTATCATCCCAGCTTTTACCTTCAGCTATGTAAGATTTCACTATATACTTCTTTGAACTTCAAGAATCCTTCTTCTGATAGGTCTTTCCCTTTTTCTTAGCTCGTTGGGACTTCCTGCATTCACCGGCAAAGTGTCAAACCTCATCACAGTTAAAACATCTGAATCTGCTTCTATCGACTATCCCTGTCTTTTAGCCTGATCCTGAAGATGAATTTGATCTATGTCCTCTGTTGCTGCTTCCAGAACCCTTATACTTGATGTTACCTAACATCCCTGCAAGATTTGTCATAGCAGGATCCTTCAGACTTTGCAGTTCTTCCATTGTATAACAATCACTAGGATCATTAGAGAGATTATCATTATCCAACTCAGCTTCAAAGAGCATATCAACTTTAGACTTAGGCTTTTCAACATTGATATCTAGCTCTTTGTGGTCACTTGCAACAAGAGTAGTTGTCTTCAGCAATTCAGAGTTTTTCTTATCCACTGTACCATCACCATAGATAATTTTCCTTTATTCCTCCTCCATCTCATGAGTTTTCATCTGCCCATATAGTTTATCTAGAGACAGAGTCTTGAAGTCCAAACGCTCACGAACTGATGAAGCCTTACTGTCAAGATGGTATGGCAAGGTCAACATAAACTTCATGTTTATTTCCTTTTGAGGATAACTCTTTCCAAAAATGCTCAACTCATTGATTAATTTATTCAGTCTTTCAAACACTTTGAGTTATGCCTTCACCAGGTAGAGATTTAAATCCCTCATACTGAGTAGTCAAAATATCAAGTCAATTTTCCTTTAGGCCCACAATTCCTTCCATAAAAAACTCTTTGGTTTCCCCCATCTTCTTAGCACTATTACAGACCGTGATTTGGTCCAAAGAATCCACCAGAATAAGCTATAACCCTTCATCCAATCAAACTAGTTCTTTGTCCTTTGTAGTCTATTCAGCTTCAGGACAACTAACTCGTTGTCCAACTTTAGTGGGATCAGGGTCATCCTTAGTACGCACATGTGGTCCATTTTTCTGGATATTCATATATCCCAGATGTAAGGCTAGTATAAACAACACAATCTTTTTCTTCCATAAGTTGTAACTACATTTATCAAACTGAGGAACCTTGATGCTGCTAACATTTTGAGAACTCATATTTTCAGATCTAAAAGAATTTTGCAAAATACCGTATCAAAATAGAATAACCCAAACAGGCAAACCGCAACAAGTCAACCAAGTCAAACCAACAATCCAAAATCAAATCTACACTAACGAAAGCAATCCCAGTCTTCGTAATAGCAAAAACAACACAAAACGTGTGACAACAAGGATCTCATCTATATATCGATCAGCAATAAAACTTAAACAAACACAAAAGAGATTCGGGGTTAACTTCTTTTATTAAGAAATATAACCATGAAGGTTTTACTTACAATCACCAAATACAAACATTTGATGCAAAAAAAGAAACAAACACACTAGAGGAATAAACTATCAAGATCTAATGTTTGCTCTATACTCTAAATTAAGTAGCCCTTATAAAGATGAGAAATACAATAAAAGTAGCTATAAAAATTGAGCATTAAAATATGTAAGGCTTGGTTGGTGTATCTCACAATAATTTAATCCACTCGATCTCCAAGAAATAAATCTCTTTAATCGAGAGTATTAAATATTATAGTACGATTGCCAAAAGAGCAAGTTGTGATACGTACTAGGAATAAAGATCCGCTAAAAGAAATAAAAGATGAAAGGAATAAACTCTTTTAAGAATATCAAAAGTAGATCTGAAAATTTATTGCTTTATCTTGCTCCTTTAATGGCTTTCCTATCTTAGATCTTTACCTCGTATGTATACGTATGTATATTTAATGCTTGGTGGCTGCTCTAATGATTGCTGATTGAAAAGGATTGATCTGCTACTTTTATAGTGTTGAAACCCTGATTTTTAAGCTTGTAAATCTATCTGTAGAGCTTGTAAGACTATCCATTTGTACTGGTAAGACTATCGGTAAGACGACCATTGTAATAGCAAGACAATCGACAAGACTATCATAGACTTAGCAAGACTATCGGCCAGACTACCCATAAACAAGAAAGACAATCGGCCAGACTATCTGAAATTGCCTTGCAAGACTATCGGCAAGACTATGAATAATCTTGGAAACTCAAAATTGATTGTATTTCTATTAAAAACAAAATAGAAATACTTTCCAATAGTCTTTTTGAGCCATTTCTTCTCGTTAATCATTCTTATTTAATTCTAACAACTTAAAATTAATCAACCAATTAATTAACCTACTAAATAAATTAATTCTTATTGAATCAATTTATTTATATAAGCCAAACAATTTATTTATTTAATTAAAAGAATCAAAATCAAATTCTTTTAATCCCTTCATCCAAATAGAGCTATCCAAATCATATCACTTGATCACTTAAAAATTCTTCGGATGATAATACTTAGTTTCCCTTCACGGATCACTGACACCTAGTGCAATGGTCTGGTTCACAGACGACTAGTTCCGCTCGCAGGACTTCGTATTATAACCTTTACAAACCATTGTTAAGCTGAGCACTTCATTGAAGAAACCACTAAAATATCCCGGTATTCACTTGTATCAACACAAACTCCTTCGAATACCCTTAACCATTTATTCCACTGATTGCTTGAACATATAAATGAACTTCTCACAGTGCTTTGTTAAGGATTTCTTCACTATAGTCTGTCTTGATCCATGTATATACCAAATCTTCAACTTGAATGCTTCCAGTGACTATAGTTTTATTTGCAAGTCATGTTCTATATTGAGTTATCAGACTAGATATTATTGAGATAATATATTTAGCTTCATTCTTGCTTAACAATCTCCACCTATTTGGCTTTTACACCTGACAGTCAAATAATAATGGAATAACAACAGTTTGGATGATAACTCAACTAACTCCAAAAATAGATCTTCAATTAGCTTCTGAACATTCAGCACTGGACTTGTAAATAATGCTATCTTATACCTACTGCATCTTCAATATACTTCCAGCTTCATCAGAAAACTAGTTATTCTCCCCCTTCAGTGAAGTTGTATGCAGATACGTTTCTTCAAACATCCTTATATATATCTCCTCTTCAGGTGAAACTCCCCTAAGTTAAACTTCCCTTCCAGATGAGACATAAAGAATCCTTCCACAGTACTTCTTCAATCTTCAGATTTTCCCATAGAACGCAAAGAAAGTATTTGGAACTTAAAACCAATAATAGTCTCTCCCCCTTACATGAAGAGAAAGATAAGAAGAACATACTATAATTTTTCTAACCACTTCTCCTCCTAAGTTGAATAATCCTTCAAAGTGTACTAGAGCAGAGAGCTAATCCTTCTAAAGAGTGTAGAAGGACCAGGATTATCAATCAAAGTGAGAAAATATTATTATATGTTACCATTTCCTCACAGTGCAAGTGTGTGTGATTTTAGTGATCTCACAATGTGTTTCACTCCACTTTTCACTCAAGTGTTTGTCACTCAGTCTCACAGTGTGTCACTCACTCAGAGCTCAAAACATCTAAGTGTACCTGCAAGGAAATTCTTTTCATAGAAAAGTTTCCTTCCACCTTCAAGGATGGAAACTCTTAGTCAAGAGATTTAGAAATTTTCCTTCTGAGAGGGGAAATTAGGATTCTTTTCAGTGGCAGAATTCCTGATATTCCTCAACTTCTATGAAGAAGTATACCTTATAAACTCGTCAGATAAAATCTGAGACTTTATTCCTAAGTTATAATTTTGACTTATAGTCAAAATCAAATCTAGATTTGAATTCTGGTAAGATAATCACTAGCAATGATATATCATTAGGGACCAGAGATTTCTTCTTATGTCATTGAAGACATGTATCAGAGATAAAGGACTAGGGATAGAACCATAGATCCAAAATCAAAAATTCAATCATTCACATTAACCTTGATATGGTTTAGCAAAAATTGCTACGTCAATATCTTCCTTGTGTGTGACTCACTTGTGTATAGGAAATATTTAGATTCAAAGGGTAGTGACTCTCAATCAGATGCCCTGGCTGACAGGCGAATTTCAATAGATTACATTCTGTTGGCAGAATGCACCTAGTAATAGTTTATATGTCTTTTCAGCTACATATTCTTATAAGAGAATATAGATGGGCTTACAAATGTCACTAGATTTGCAATACTTCACTACTTATTGAGAGACAGAGCTGTAGGGTTGACCATTCCTTCCTTATGTAGTGCTGTCTGGCACTATCTCCCTCATTCTCAACTCTAAGACCAAATGGTATTTATCTGACACCAAGGTGATATTTTAGGAAAGATCAGATGTATTAGAGCAAAATATGTATAATTTTCAAGGCAAGATAATGTATATTGTTCGAGTAGTGTTTGGCTCTACGACTTTTGTTAGAACCTATTAGTTTGATAGGCTCACAGTCAGCTCCTAAGACCACTGAGGGTTAAAGATCAAGTAATTTAAATTCTAGGATCAGAGGGTCCAGGAATGGAAACCAGAGTATTCCAAGAATTTATAACCTCATATTCAAAGAAATTTACCTTAATATCAAAAATACATGGATTCATGAAGGATATCTTTGTAAAGTTCTTCTATACAATCTTGTAGATAATCTTACAACCTTATTGGCTCATAGTAGAAGAACAATTTTGTTAGATAGATCAATCTTATTAACTCAGGATAGTTCGTATTGTTAGTCCAATACAGGGAGGTGGTAATGACTATTCTAAGTATAATAAGTTAATAAATTTGAGATATGGTCATACCTTTCACATTACCTATTCCTTTTCTTGATCAGAGCAGGTGATGTTTCCACTTGAATAGTAATGTGCAGGACCATAAGGAATATAGGTCTCAACATGCTTATATCATGACAGGATAATCCAACAAATCTGTATCAAATATATTCAAGAAATACAACAAGACTTTTATCATGTCATTATAAAGTGTATCAGAGTAAACTTAAATTTTCATGTCAAGAATACAGTAAATCTGAGAAATCAACAAGATTATACTAATAATACTATACCCTGACAAGAAATATCAAAACTACTTCTACTTATACTGCAAATTTATTCTAGCACATATGAGAATAATAAATCAGAACATATGAAAGTGTTAAAATAGATATCAATATCATAAGTATTTGCATCTACGAAAATATATTGCATGAATACACTCAAACACTTATATATTGCTTCAAATCTAACTTTATTACCAAATAACATATAACATGTAGAACATCACATTCAATTAGCTTCAAAAACTATGAAAATTCAATGAATATAGGTACGTAAATTTACAAAGCCCTCAAAGCATCATCATAGGGATTGTAAAGTTTACCGCAATCCAATTACATTTGTGGATTTCCAATTAGTTGGACAAATTCAACATAACAAGTTCACTAACCAACTTGCTGAAGGTGGCTCATCAAGTGGCTTTGTGAAAATGTCTGCAATTTGATCATCTGTGGGGGCAAAAGTGTACTTCCATAGTACCATTCATTATTTGCTCTCGAATGAAATGATACCTTATATCAATAAGTTTGGTCCTCGAGTGCTGAACATGATTATTTGAGATTGATATGGCACTTATATTGTCATAGAAGATAGGAAAATGATTCAAATCAAGTCCATAGTCTCGGAGTTGATTTCTCATCCATAGAATTTGAGAACAACAGCTTCCAGCAACAATTTATTCAGCCTCAGCGGTAGATGTTGAAATTTAATGTTGCTTCTTGCTAAATCAAGAAACCAATCTTCTTCCAACAAACTAACAGCTTCCTAAAGTAATCTTCTGATCATTCTTAAAACCAGCATAATCAGATTCTATATAGCCAATGAGATCAAAGCCTGTATCTTTCGAATACCAAATACCAAGATTAGGTGTACCATTCAGATATCTGAAAATTCTTTTGACAACTAACAAACGTGATTCCTTAGGATCAGCTTCAAACCCCGCACACAAGCATGTTGCAAAAATTATATCTGGATGACTTCCAATCAAGTAAATTAGAGATCCGATCATGCCTCTATAATTAGTGATGTCCACCTTTCTAACAGACTTTTCTTGAACAAGCTTAGTGGCAGTTGTCATAGGAGTTTTGGCAGGTGATGAACCTTCCAGATTATATTTCTTTAGAAGATCCCCGATGTAATTCACTTGACAAATGAAGGTACCATATGCCTACTAACTCACTTAAAGTCCAAGGAAGAAATTCAACTCACTCATCATACTCATCTCATACCTACTCTGTATTAACTTAGAAAACTTTGCCAAATTGCATCATTCATAGACCCAAATATAATATCGTCAACATAAACTTTCAGAAGTATGATATCATTTTTATGCTTTTTATGTAACAGATTCTTATCTATGACGCCTCTAGTAAAACCATGTTCAAGTAAAAACTCAAAGAGAGTGTCATACCATGTTCTTGACGCTTGCTTAAGACCATAAAAAGCCATGAAGAGAAAATAGACAAAATCTCCAAACTCAGGATCTATGAAACCCGGAGGTTGCTCCAGATAGACCTCTTCTTCGAGCTCACCTTTCAGAACCGAACTTTTCGCATCCCTCTGATATACCTTGAAGTTTGAATGTGCTACAAATGCTAAAAACATTCTGATGGCTTCAAGTCTAGCAACTGGTGCAAAGGTCTCATCATAATCAATGCCTTCTTCTTGAGAGTATCCATTGGCAACCAGTCTCGCCTTGTTCCTTATTACAATTCCATTTTCATCAAGCTTGTTTCTGAATACCCACTTAGTGCTAGTAACAGATTTACCTTTAGGTCTGTGTACAAGCTTTCACACTTTTTTGTCTTTCAAATTGATTGAGCTCTTCTTGCATTGTAATCACTGAATCTGGATCTCCAAGAGCTTCATCCAATTTCTTTGGTTCCATTCGAGATAAAAAAACCAGAATAAAGAAATTCATTCGCAGTGGCTCTTCTAGTCTCAACTATTGCACCTGCATCACCAATGATTAGATCCTTAGTGTGCGATCTATTCCACTTTGTTGCTTTAGGCAGATTAGCCCTTGATGAATTAACGTGTTCCACATTTTGTTGAGTCTGACTAGCGGATCCTTGTTCTGCTTCTTGTTTTGCTCCCCCTGAGTTGTTGTCAGCTTGATCTGCAGAATCTGATACTTAAGGACTGGATCGAGAAACAGTTTGACTATGCTCTTTTACATTTCCACTGTCACCATTTGCATTTGGACCATTACCATCCGAATCTGAATCAGAATCATGTCCATTTCCAGTATCATTTCCATTGTCATCTGCATCTGGAATAACTTTAGGTTCATCTTCATTATCAAAAAGATCTTCAACACCTAGAGAATCAAAACTATCTTCCTTCTGAATACTTGAGAGCATGATGTCATCAAATATTACATTAAGGCTTTCCACAACTTTCTTGTCATTAATTACAAAAACCCTGTACGCCTTAGACTCCAAAGAATAGTCTAGGAAAATACTTTCTTCAGCTTTAGCATCAAACTTTCCAAGATGCTCATCGTCTTTATACACATAGCATTTTCCTCCAAAGACATGAAAATACTTCACATATGGTTTCTTATTGGCCATAAGCTCATATTGATATTGTCTTGAGATGCCCTTCTTTATACAGAAATCATTAAGTTTAGCATTTCTAAATACATTTCCATTATCTGATTTGATAGTTCATATAGGCACTCCAGCTTCTAACTCAATTTTGTTGATGTGATCAATAATAATATCAGCTACTTCATCCTTTGAATATAAAAATGACACCCACGTGTATCTGGAATAGTCATCAACAATCACTAAGCCATAACGCTTTCTTGACATACACATGACATTGACCGGACCAAATAAATCCATGTGCAGAAGTTACAGTGGTTCAGTGATGTCAGTCATTGTCTTCTTCTTTTGTGTGATGCCCTCTTTGACGTTCCTTCCTCACATGCTTCACAGAGTCCATGAGGACTAAATTCCATCTCGGCCAAGCCTCTCACCAATTCCCTCTTACCGAAGAATTCATGATCTTGAAGTTTAAGTGGGAGAGCTTCTTATGTCATAACCAACTCTCATCCGCAAAAGCTTTACTATAGAAATACAAAACTTGACCATCTCCAGCGGAATTCCTGTCAGCTACGAACAAATCACCTTTTCTCACTTCACTGAGAGGAAGCTTCTCATTCTTCTGATTAGAGATGAAACACTTCTCCTTCTTAAACACAACGTCACATCCTTTGTCACAGAATTAACTGATACTGAGGAGATTGTGCATAAGACCTTCAACTAGAGATATTTCTTCAATGATGAAATTACTAATTTCGAAACAGCCATATCTCGTTGTATAACCCTTGCTGTCTTATCCAAAGGTAACCACCAAGCCATCTTTCTCAACCACCTTTGGTAGCAGGGCGCTATATCCAGTCATATGCCTAGAACATTCACTGCCCAGAATCTACATGACCTTCTTTTTCTTAATGCCCTGTATACAAAAGAGATTAAGTTTTCTTTGGTACCCAAACCAAGTTGGGTCTAGGGGACTTAGAAGCATTGGAATATTTGACATGTTTCTTCACAAATTGACAGGATTAACATTCTTTGCATTATCATTAACTGAATCCCTGTCACTTTCAGAAGCACTAACAGATTTTCTCTTGGGCTTCGTGACAGTTGTCATCTTCCTAGCTTCAGGAGGGCTTACAGTCTTTGATCTACCATGGTTCCTATGAGCATGCTTATCGTGATTATGAGATGTATTATGTGAGTGTGTGGAATCAAGATAAGTGTTCATGAAAGAGACAACACATGACATGCAAACAAAGTTTTCACACTTAGAAAATTTATGCATGTTAGTCATGTTATGAACATAAGCATTTTTAATATTGTCTACTTTAACCTTTCCACAAGCATGAGTAAAGTGACCAGTAGAACCACAGTTATTACATAACTTACTAGGGTCATTGGCTCTTATCTGGCCATTTCTGTTTCTACTTCTTTTAGTCTTGGAAGTAAAACCTTGTACAATATTAGAATATTCACTTTCACTAGTTATTGACTCACGTTTCTTTGCCTTTTGTTTCTTTAAGTTCTTAAGATCCTCAACAAGCAATTCGTGATGAATAAAAAGATTCTCCATATTAAAAGGTTCAAGGGTAGCTTTCCTTAACAAAGGTTTCTTAGCATTTTTAAGAACATGTGGTGTACCTGGTGGATTGTTAACTTTTTCTACAGGTTCTTCCACTACATGTATCGTACTAGATTTTCTAAGCTCATCATAATCTAGTCTTATTCAAAGTTTACCACTAATAACCTACTAGATATGAGTTCCTTTGCAAGATTAACATAATTAGTAAAAGCATACAACTTATTCTCTAATTTTTTTTATCTTTTCTTGAAGTTCAGTCTCAATCTCAACATGTCTCTTATTCTTAAGTTCAAGATAATGATTAGCATGTTTGAGATTTTCTATAGAGACATTGGTAAGAACTAACTTATCATTTTCTTCACTAAGCTTTTTTTATTCTTCCATTAAGTCAACTGAAGTTTCTTCAGAACATCTTAAAGTAGTGCAACAATTCATGTAATTTATTCTTAAGGCATAATACTGTTTAAAACATTCTTCATCTTCATATTTTACCTTAAGTTTTTCATATGAAAGAGCATTTGAATATACTAGCACAGTTTTTCTGAAAGAAACACAGTGTTCATTCTCACAAAGATTTTCAGCAAGTAAAGCACGTATAGTTGGAAATTATACTTCTGAAGAAGAATCTGCCATAAAAGCTAAATTTCCATACTCTTGTTCTTCATCATCTGTCTCATCCCAGCTTTTACCTTCAGCTATGTATCATCTGTCTCATCCCAGCTTTTACCTTCAGCTATATATGATTTTACTGGATACTTCTTTGAACTTTAAAAATCCTTCTTCTGATAAGTCTTTCGCTTTCCCTTAGCTTGTTAGCACTCTGCATTCACTGGAAAAGTGTCCAACCTCATCATAGTTAAAACATCTGAATCTGCCTGTCGACCATCCCTGTCTTGTAGCCTGATCCTGAAGATGAATTTGATCTCAGTCCTCTACTGCTGCTTCCAGAACCCTTGTAGCCTTGTTTCCTTCTAAACCTGTTGTTACTAAACATCACTGCAAGATTAGCCGCAGTAGGATCCTTCAGACTTTGCAGCTCTTCTCATTATATTATAATCACTTAGATCACTAGAGAGATTTCCATCATCCATCTCAGCTTCAAAGAGCATATCAGTTTTAGACTTAGGCTTTTCAACAGTGATATGTAGCTGTTTCTGGTCACTTGCAACAAGAGCAGTTTTCTTCAATAATTGAGAGTTTTTCTTGTCCACTGTACATCACCATAGATAATTTTCCTTTGTTCTTGCTCCATCTCATGATTTTTCATCTTCCCATATAGTTTATTCATAGATATAGTCTTGAAGTCCAAATGCTCACGAACTGATGAAGCCTTACTGTCAAGATGGTGTGGCAAGGTCAACATGAACTTCCTATTTATTTCCTTATAAGGACAACTCTTTCCATAAATGCTCAACTCATTGATTAATTTATTAGGTCTTTTAAACACTTGAGTTATGCCTTCACCAGGAAGAGATTTAAATGCCTCATACTGACTACTCAAAATATCAACTCGAATTTCCTTGACGACCTTAGTTCCTTCCATCAACAACTCTATGGTTTCCCACATCTACTTAGCATTATTACAGACCGTAATTTGGTGGCTCATATCATCATCTATAGCATCCACCAGAAGTAGTTGTAACCCTTCATCCAATTCAATTAGTTCTTTGTCCTTTGCGGTCCATCAGCTTCAGGACAACTAACTCGTTGTCCCACTTTAGTGGTATCAGGGTCATCCTTAGTAGACACATGTGGTCCATTTTCAAGATATTCATAAATCCTGGATGTGAGGCTCGTATGAACAACGACATCTTTTTCGTCCATAAGTTGTAATGAGATTTATCAAACTGAGGAACCTTGATGCTGTTAACCTTTTGAGAACTAATATTTTCAGATCTAAAAGAATTCTACAAAATACCATCTCAAAATACAATAACCCAAATAGTCAAACCGGCAATAAGTCATCCAAGTCAAGCCATCAATCCAAAATCTAATCTACACCAATGAAAGCAATCCCAGTCTCCGTAATAACAGAAACAACAGAAATATTGTGACCAACATGGATCTGATCTATATATCGATCAACAAGCTCTGATACCAATTATTACGTTAGTCAAATATAGAGGGGGTGAATGTATTTTTATTCGTTTTTGAAAACTTATCGCAGCGGAAAATAAAACTTAAACAAACATAAACGATATCCGAGGTTAACTTCTTTTATTAAGAAATATAGCCATGAAGGTTTTGCTTACAACCACCAAATACAAATATTTGATACAACAAAAGAAACAAACACACTAGAAGAATAAACTATCAAGATCTAGTGTTTGCTTTATCACTCTAAATTAAATAGCCGTTATAAAGATGAGCGACACAATATAAAATAGGTATAAAATTGAGCTTTACAAAGTGTAAGGCTTGGTTGGTGTATTTCACAATAATTTAATCCACTCGATCTCCAAGAAATAAATCTCTTTAAAATTGATATTAAATATTGTGTTACGATTGCCAAAAGAGCAATTCGTGATACGTACTAGGAATAAAGGTCCACTAGTAATAATACCAAATGAAAGGAATAAACTCTTCTAAGAATATCAAAAGTATATCTGAAAATTTATTGCTTTATCTTGCTCCTTTAATGGCTTTCCTCTGTTAGATCTCTAGCTCCATGTATGTATGTATATGTATGTATAGTCTTAGAAACTCAAAATTGATTGTATTTCTATTAAAAATAAAATAGAAATACTTTCCAACAGTCTTTTTGAGCCATTTCATCTCATCAATCAATCTTATTTAATTCTAACAACTTAAAATTATTCAACCAATTAATTAACCTACTAAATAAATTTATTCTTATTAAATCAAGTTATTTATATAAGCCAAGCAATTGATTTAATTAATTAAAAGAATTAAAATCAAACACTTTTAATCCCTTATCCAAATAGAGTAATCCAAATCATATCACTTGACCATTTAAGAATTCTTCGAATGATAATACTTAGTTTCCCTTCACGGATCATTGACACCAAGTGCAATGGTCTGGTTCACTAGAAAACTAGTTTCGCTCTCAGGCCTTCATATTATAACCTTTACAAACCATTGTTAAGTTGAGCTCTTTATTGAAAAAATCACAAAAATATCCCTGTCTTCAGTTTTATCAACACAAACTCCTTCGAATACCCTTAACCATTTATTCCACTGATTGCTTGAACATATTAATAAACTTCTCACAGTGCTTGTCAAGGATTTCTTCACTGTAGTTTGTCTCTATCCATGTATATACCAAATCTTTAACTTGAATGATTCTAGTGATTATAGTATTATTTGCAAGTCTTGTTCTATGTTGAGTTATCAAACCAGACATTGTTGAAATAATATATTTAGCTTCATTCTTCATCAACATCCAGCTCAAAATTTCAGATAAATCGACTTGAAATAAAGTCAAAATTTCAACCTCATGTCCAGCTCAAAATACTTTTAGTTGAGAGGTACAAGAAGCGGATACTCGACCAAAAGTGAGATTAAAATTTGACCTCAATTTGAGGTTGAAACCTTTTGACCTGGGAGCCTGAAGTGGTCAATCATTCGACCTAGATTGACGTTGAAAATTTGACCTCAAATCCAGGTCGAAACATTTCCGCCTTGGAACCCCAAGTTGCCAATAATCCGAACTGGATTGAGGTTCAACATTCGACCTCAAATCCTTGTTGAATCCCTTCGACCTGGGCATTTCAAACAGCCCTTAATTTGACCTTGTTCCATGAAAATTTTTCGACATAGATCTAGGTCGAATTAGAGCACAAAATTTTATAAAAATTTTAAAATATTAGAAAAATTCCCCTAAAATTTTGGAAAAAATACCGGGAACCTCGAAAAATAAAATATGCATATGGGTACTAAAACAATTTTGGAAAAAATTAAGAAATAACTTAAAAAAAGTACTCCTATAAGATGATTCATGTTAAAATAACATGAAATAAATATAAAGAGGAATGACTATCTAATTATCAACAATGGTAACCTCGACCACAACTGTACAACGGTGATAGAAGTAATATGCTTCATCACATCATAAGAGTTGAATAATTCAATAACACGTTTGTGAACGCGAAGCTCAAATATGTCCTACATATTAATTCTAACGCTTCATGGTTGAAATCTTAAGAGCCTTAATGGGTATTTAGAAAGCCTTGCTCAGAATATTGTCTTTAAGAAGACAAATCAACACACACTTTCTTGACATTCTTAACCTTCTTAGAGAAAAATAGCACTAATTCTGTTATAAGGGCACTATACCTTTCAACACAGCCTTAGACATGGAAGGGTTGTAAATGTTTAGGTCCGTCCGCACCTTGCGCTATGACAATACACGGACAAGGACACGAAAAAATCTAACTTCTATGCAATCCAAATCGACTATTAATTTCATTTAATATAATAGGATAATTAGGAGTCCATTAAATGTGTTCTAATTAGGACATACATTATACCATAGATTGGATACCGCAACGAGACTGTCAAAAAACCATTGCAATAGTCTAACACTTTCAATAAATTTTACAGAATTTTGGATATACTGTAATGCTTTTAAAAATCATTACAATTAAGTGTGAACAGTGCAATATTTTCAAGATATTGCAACGGTTTAGAAAATAGTTGCTACAGAGTACTAAATTTGGGCACAAAATAATTGGCGGGCTTTGAAATATAAGCGGGCTTTATAAAAATTGGGTGGGTCAAAGTCAAACAGTAAGCAAAATAATAACAAACTTAAAACTGAAAACTAATTTCAGACAAAATCTAGAGTGAAGATTGAAGCGAAGACTGAAGATCGAATATCGAATAGAGAAGAGAGAAGACTGAAGAAAGAAGCAAAGCTCTAAGAGTGGTGAGTGGTGAGTGGCTCGAGAGTGAAGATTGAAGCTTAAAGCTCGAAGACTAAAGATTAAAGCTTGTAATACGAGGTATGTTGAACTAGTAATGTACTTTTAAGCTTCGATTTTCTGTTTTGAGGTATGTTTTGAGTTGAGCTTCAATTTTTAACTTTTAATCATTATTCATTATAATCGAGTTGATTATAGGGAGTGTTGATTTGGGGATTTTCTGTTTTGTAAGGGTTTTTGTTAATTAGGGTTTATGTTCAACTCGATTTGAGGTTTGATTTGGGGGTTTTTATTTAATTATGGCTTTTTGCATTTGAGTTAATTAGGGATTTTTTGTATTGTGTTTATACTACTCATTGTATGTTTATATTGTGTTTTTTTTTCTCTGTTAATTTATGTTTATATTTAAAAAGTTTTTACAGTTTTGTTTTACTCTGTTCATTGTTCTTGTTTATTATTAAGCTTGTTATTTGTTTATTATGATTATGTGTAGAATTGTCGAGATGATTTGGGTTCTGCGTCCTAAGTGCACTGATGAGTATAGTAAAGGGGTACAGGGTTTTGTTTCGAATGGGTTTGCTAATTTTGGGCTGGGTGATGAACTAAATTGCCCTTGTCTGAATTGTGCTAATCGTTTTTGGCACTCGGTAGATGATGTATATGATCATCTCCTACTTAAGGGCCAAAATCCACAATTTGTCAACTGGATATATGAAATTTCAAAACCCAAGTACCAAAAAAGTAATGATGATTGTGGTATGGAGTTCGGCTTAGGCGATGAGTTTGATGACATGATCCGTAATGATGATATGACTGGAATGAATAGTGATGCAAAAAACTTTTATGGGCTTGCGGAGGAGGGAAAACAACCTTTATGTCTGGGATCTACAACATTTACTCGTTTAATTTTTATTGTTAAGCTTTACGGATGGAAGTGCACACATGGATTTAGTGAGTCTGCCTTTAGTGGTATTCTAGATTTGATAAAGGAGGCCTTCCCAGATGTCAATTTGCCTCCATCTTTTAACGCAGCTAAAAATATGATTAGGGAG
>PHNY01247992.1:2757-13513 GCA_003724115.2 Anethum foeniculum
TGCTACGTGTCAATTAGTTAAGGTGGAAAGGTGTTGCCTTGGTGGCCACCTTGCATCCATATTCTTCCACCACTTGCATTACACACTCGCTTAATTATTTTAGGACTCGTTTAACGTTCGTTCTCGTTGATCGTTTCGAAGGAACGTAACTGTTGTTTCATTATCAGGGGCTTTATAATTTCTCCTAAATGTCTTTATTAATTCCTTAGTTCCCTTTTTAAATCCTTGGTTTAGAATTCCTTGATTCTCAATACGTAATTCAATTCTATGAGTGTCTGGTAGAATTTCGGGAAAAATGAAAGTGTTCGTTTTCGAAATCTGACTGCTTTCATACACACTTATATTCAATATAGAAAACTAATACGAAACCAGAACTTCGATAAAAAGGACTCCTATATAGGGTGGTCTGCTCACATTATCTAATCAGTAAGTTACTATTCATCAGGGTTAGCATTCATCAGGGTTTTGAATAGTACCAAAAATTGGGATTATTACAGAGTTGCCAATTTCTTGGAGGCAGATTGGTTTCTTGATTTAGCAAGAAACAAAAGTCAATTTCAACTTCCACTGCAGAAGCTGAAAACATTGCTGCAGGAAGCTGTTATGCTCACATTCTTTGGATGAAGAATCAATTGCTGGATTATGGGTTAGAATATTCTAAAATTCTATATATTGTGATAATCAAAGAGCTATTGCAATGACAGGAAATCCAGTTCAACATTCAATGACAAAGCACACCAGCATAAGATATCATTTCATTAGAGAGCATGTAATAGAAGGAACAGTGGAACTGCACTTTGTGCCTACAGACCAACAATTAACAGATATATTCACCAAACCGTGAGTGAAGCTATCTTTACAAGACTGGTGAATGAATTGGGAATGATAACTGGTCATTTCTTAAACATTGAAGATTAGCTGAAAAGGTCTATGACAACTTTAACTCAGAGTTGGTATCTTTTCTTAATTATTTATGAAACTTTGTTAAATAATGATACCATGTTTATTGCCATGTGCTTACTAAACTCTGTAGTTTATGTCATGTCAGTATTTGTAAATACTGATGTCGGTCGATAATATATACTGATGGTTACTGAACTATAACTTAACTCAGTATTTGAATTTATTTATCTTTTTCAAATGATAAATAAAATCATGTTTTGAAATTGGACAGATAAATTAATTGTGTCAAATTTGTTTTTGCATAAACGGTTCATAAGGTTGTGTGATAAAATAGGTATTCATTTTGTTTAACTGTGTACGTTTCATTATTACCTAGTTATCTGCTCCTCTAATTATGCTTCAGCCGCTTATATGCTGACAGCTATCCCTATTCATGAGCCACGATCAGTAAAGGTAACAGAAAGGTAAATAAAAGTAATTTTTAAATTTTACTCTTATTCACTTTTACAAAACTGTTTCTATTCTCTCTCTAGTTTCTTTGTTTGAACTCTCTACAAACGCTGAAACCCTAATTTCAAATTTCTTCAATTCACTAAATCAATGACAACCAAAGCGTTTGTTTTTGATGGAGCAGAGTTTGTTACTAACAATCGCAGCCATCCTTGAGAAAGATGGAGTAGATGCTGACTTTCATATCATTCAAGATTTTCTTCGAACAAGCGAAGTGAGTTTGCACTAACAAACTCATCAGTAATCTCTGGTAGGCGGGTGCTCGAGTTCTGGAGATTTGCAAACTTTGATGATGGTGGTGATAATGGAAAACCAAGCATTATCTTCTCCTATGGTGATGATCAAGCAGTTGTTACTCCAATAACTGTTAGAGCGGCTCTTTAACTTCCCAACCATGATGGGTACACTATATTCACAGGTGATACTGCCATTAGAGGTCTATTTACTCTGATAGGTTATGAAGGGTCTCTTGACAAGCTGGGCCAATTGAAAAGGCCAGAACTGAGAAAAGAGTGGAACTTTTTCTTCGACTGCTTCACAAGGGCATTCTCCAACAAATGCACAAATTTTGATGCCTTTCCTCAAATGAGTCAGCAAATTTGGTATTCTCTCATCTACGACTCACACTATGATTTTGGCACTGTGTTGTTAAAATACATAGGTAATAGGTTAACTGCTGACATAAACACTGTATATTAAGCTAGATTATGTCAGCTTATATTTAGTTACTATTTTCCTAATGTAGAAATAGATACTGCTGATAGAATGGAATGTTTTAAATTGAATAAAAGGGCTTTTAAAGACCTACTAAGCAGGGATGGAAAGAAGGTCTCAGTGCCTCAATTCATAGTGCCTGCACATGTCAGGCAGGTGCTAATTACAGCCTTGCCTACTGTCTATGGGATCCAAAATCTTCAAGGAGCTAGGCTACAGGCAGCCATAAGGACACCACCTCCAGCTAACCCCAGCTCCACCACCCAAACACACCAAACACTTTCCACCTCAGGTGCCTCCCAATAGGCATCTATTGTTAAATCAAAGAAATCAGCTAAGTCTGATGCTTCCTAGCATGCACGACAAAGGACTTCTCACTTAACCCTAAACACTGACAGGTCTCAGGGGATACAAGGTGGAAGCCAGGCTTTTCAACCTAAGAGAAGGTTGGTGGATGAAGCCACAGACTCTGATTAAGAAGACAATGCTCCTCTTTCATCAAAATTCAAAAATTTAAAGTCTGATGGTTTCGCAACAGCAGCAGCTGAAGGACATGATGGTCAGGGTTTAAGCCAAGGACCAGTCATGAAAAGGAAGAGACTATTCAAAGTAGCTGAGGTTGAGAAGAAAAAGGCTGACACTCCAAACTCTGATAGTTCTCAACCTGAGAGAAGGTGCATAACAAGAAGCACCATGGAGGAGATTGAGAAAGCCAGGGCAATGAGGGTGTTCAAGCCACACCATTATCAGTAGGGATCAGACCCATAAGAACCTGCATCTCAAAGTGATGCAGCAGCCACTATTGATCTAGTCCCACAAGAACCTTCAGCTAAAAGGGTTGAAGAAGACATCTCCACAACTGCTGATATGGTAGATTTACATGCTGACTATCAGTCAACCAAGCACAAATCAAGATGAAGGGAAGCCACAAGAACCTGTATCTCAAAGGGATACATCACTTCTAGAACTTTCTGTCACACAAGAACCTTCATCTTCAAAGAATGAAATAGACAAGGTCACTAAACCTACAATGGTACTGGATACAGCCGGCAAAGTTCATTCTGCTGTGGAAGGAGCTGAACAAGTCAAGATCACTGAAGCAATTACAGTTCCTCCAGTATCAGTTCTTATAGAGGATGAGCTTCAAGAACAACAAACTAAAGGTATTAATTAGAATTCATCTGTTTCCTTTACATTCTATACACTGATGGATGATCATGGACAGTCCACACTATGGGTACCCCTGTTCATGTGACTAAAGTCTACTCTTCTTAGCCACCTCTTATTTCTATAGGACATAATATTCTGATCTTTTTTGTGAGTTGTGAGAAAAGATTTAGTGAAAAACAGAATTTCATAAGAGAGGCAGGCTCCTGACCTGGCAAAAGAAAAGGTAGATGAGAGAATGAGTTTAGTAGCTAAAGTGAGTACACTCTGACTATTGAAAGTCATGAGATGAGAGAAGTGAGGAGTGGTGAGACCACTTTTAAAAGAATATAGAGATCTAAGATTCTTATTGTGTTAACTTGTAGGTGCTCAGAGTACTCCGGGAACATTAACTGATTTTCAGGCTGTTCAAATACAGACTACTCACTCTGGGTCACCTAAGGATGATGTTACTAATGTTCCAGCAAGTTCAGCACAGCAAGTTCTTTCAAATCCTCTAACAAATATTGAAGCTACAACTACAGTAGATGAAGATGCACCATTAGCAGGAAAACATACTGATGTTGCTGCTGATGACTTGATGAATCGAATTGACACACCTATTATTGCTGAAGAAGAAGGGGCAACAAAAGTTGATTCTGGTAATGTTGAGTTTGAGATTGGCTCACACACAGTGGAATTTGATTATGAAACATCAGTTCCTGTTGCTGACGAGGAAGTAGAATAGGCGAATACATCAATTCCTGTTGCTGTAGAAGAGGTCGCACAGGAAAATCCACCAAATCCTGATGCTGACGTTGATATTTTACAAAATGCTTCGGATGATGAAATCATTTTTCCTGAGAACATGACATCAGATGAGAAACCAAAAAGACTACGACAACTCACTGATGCTGTGATTTTTAAGAATAAATCTGCTCAATAGAATTCAACTTGGAGAGATGCTGATCAAATATTTGATTATAAGTATGCTCATGATCATTTACAGACCGCTGAACAGTCTATCAAGGATCCAGCTATCCTTTTTCATTTCAAGGCATCCACAATTATGATCAAATCTGTTCATTTGGATCAGATGAAGACTAATGAAGCCATCGAGAAGGTGATAACTACTTTTGATGAGGTCAAGTCCAAGCAGGATTCTGCACTGAAGAAAGCACTATAACCATTTACTGACAGACAGACAGCTATTGAAAAGAAACAGGAAGAAATGTCTGGTCAGTTGACTTCAATTCAAAATTCAATGAAGCTTCTCTTACCCCTCTTCATTGCAGATGAAAAAAAGAGGGAGAAAATTGCTAAATCTAAATGCACCCCTTCTATCAAAGGTAATCAAGAGGATGAAGATGCTGATGCTGATGGTGGAGGAAACAAGGGTGGAAAGTCACATGCACTAAGGAGCAATAAGGGAGGAGCTGATGGTGCAAGTGCAAGTGGAGCTGGAGCTGGTAAGTCTGTTAAGACTAGAGGAGGAGGTGTTAGTGGTAGAGGGAGAGGAAGAACACTAACCACAACACATAAACTAACTACTGTTACCACACAAGTAAGAACTGAAGAAAAGATAGTAACAAATATTGATGATATCCAGGCTGAAAGGGTAATTGAAGCTGGTACTGAAGTTGGTCAGTTGATGTAAATAATGGATATTGAAGGAAAGTCAACTACTCTCTACTACAGGGATCAGAAAATCATAGATGCTGATGAAGCTGTAGCTAGAAGACTTCTTCAAGAAGATGGTATGGATCTAGAACAGATCAAGTAGATGGAAGCTGATTTTGCTCTCCTGAAGTCAAGTTCAAATACTGATGCTGCTAGAGCCATGACCAACTCTCCTAAAATGAAAAGAACACAAAGGCCAAGAGAGAAAGGCATTATGATCAGAGAAGCTTCAAACTATGATAGACCAATGACAAGATCTCAGGCTATCCAACAGACTGATAAGAAAGATAAGAGGAAACAAAAGGTTGATGAACTGCTCAAGTTACTATTGATCCAATTTTTGAAAAACCAGACACTGACTGGATTGGAGCAGTTAAAGATGTTAGAGAGAAGAAGAAAAGAAAGAAGTTCACTTTTAAATCAGCAGAAAAAGAAGGAGAATAATTGAAGGAGCTGATTGGAAAGAAAGACTAGAAGCAACTTCAACAACTGATACTACTCATGTTGAAGAATTGAAAGCTGATGAACAACTCTTATCAACCTCTGACATTGCTCAAGTTGATCCTCAAACACAAGTCTTAAATGTTGAAGTAGCAAATCCTGATGATAATTTAAATGTTGATAAAGAAGAGGTAAATCCTGATATTGCAACTCCTGATTTTTCACAGTTATCTACTGATGAAAAGAGAAAGCTGTTATGGAAGAACAAATCAGTACCTCAGACAAAGAAGGATGAGCTATGAAAGAAAGTCTATAGTGATAAGGTTCTAGCAAGACTGCCAAAGACTAGAGATAGACTTGGTGTTGAAGGAGAAAGGGTTTATAAAGGAGATGCTCTCAGTATTAAAGATCCCACAGCTCTTATTGATAACCTTGGTGAAGAAATTCAGTTGAAACATTTGCAAAAGGTGATTTCTGTTTTTCTTGTTCTTGATCATTTTGATGGGAGCACACATAAGGAGAAGCTTATATTTTCTATCAAATAGGAAGAGATTGAGAGTATCAGAAGAAAATCTGCTTATTAAATCCTGGATGAGAGTATCAGAAGAAAATCTGCTTATTAAATCCTGGAAGGAGCTAGAGTACATTCATTATTTATTGAAAATCATAAACTCTGCTACTGCCAGATGGTCAGATTTTATCAAGCACCAGATTTTTGTTAAACAAAGAGGCATTTCTTACAAAACAGCTTATCCAGTTGTTCCTAAGTATGAACTTCATGATGGTACTATAGCTGATATGCCAAAAGGAGGTGCTCTAATCACTAAACAGTTGGGTATGGATGTTGTCACATTCAATCCAGATGGTAAAGACATTGGAGTTATTTAGCTAGATGATCTTTATATGAGCAGAGCAAAGGTTTCAGATCTAAGGGTAGCTATCTATCAGATTGATGATTCAACTCCGGAACTTAAAGATCTTAGAATTAAACTGGAGATGTACTTGAACAAAGCAGAAGAAGATCTTGTAAAGAAATTCTTTTCTGAAGCAACTGGGTATAGCAGGATTGAAGAATAATCTTTGGTTTTTCATATGGTTGAGTTTTTGCTTTAGATTTCTGTTTTGTCATCATCAAATTATTGAAACTTGTTCATATGTTCACATGTACAAGTTGAGGGAGATTGTTAGATAATTTGATGATCAGTGTTTAACACTTAGACAAATCTGAACATGACAGATTGATATCAGTATTTGATATCAGTATTTGGTTATTATTATCTATTCTGTCAGAACTTGTAGAAGTAGTAAATCATGGATTGATTTATCTGATTGAAGATCTTGAAGATTACAAGAATATGTCGGCTGCTCAACATATTGAAAGAAGCAACCAGTTATTTAATATGATCTGTATCTAGTCATCCTTGTGTAATCATATCAGTAGTAATTGATTGTGTAACTGTGTGATTATATAAACATAGATAGGTTTACAATTTATGTGTCGTCGATTAAGGTTTAACCGTTCGTGTAACCTAGCAGCTCTCAAGAATACTCTTACATTCTTTGAGAGAGTACTTTGTATTACTGTAACAGTTTTTATTCATCAATATAAAAACTGTTCATCATTTTACTTGTTAATTTTGATTTGATTGTTCTATACTGTATTCACCCCCCTCTACAGTATATTTAAGACCTAACTGTCTTCTCTGTCTCTCTTTGTATATATTTCTTCAGCTCCGTTGGAGAAGATGAAGAACAGAACAACTGAATGGCCTGCTTCTTCTGTGTAGACTTAACACACAAATTAATTTTACGTGGCTGATTGTGAGCCTTGTAAATTAATTTATGTTACCAATAAAGTACCTGCTTGAGGTATTGGTGGCGCCAGGAGACTAAATAAATTAGTTAGCCAAAATCTTGAAGTTCGTTGGTGGCGCCAAGAGTGAGTAGTGGTAGTAATACAGGCGCAACAAAATACTTAACTTTGTTTATTGAAGCTTTAAAATCTGGTTGCGCAAGTACTAGAAGCAGTAGTGGCGCAACTTGTATATTCCCTAACAAAAGCAAACTAGCTTTTGTATACACCAACCACCGAAGCAATTAGGTGCCAAAGTTTGTTTTTAATATAATAAATTTACATTAGTTTAACTTAAAAGAATTTACTAAATAAACTTATATAAAAAATTATTCAATAAACAAATTTAGATTTATATAATAAACTTATATAAAGTTTATTAAATAAATCAATTTAAGTTTATAAAATAATTCATTTTAAGTTTTATAAAGTAAATTTATTAAAGTTTATGTAAAGCCTAATATTAATTTATAAAATAAACTTATTTTGAATTTTTTAATTAAACTAATTTAGATTTATAAATAAACTCATATAAAGTTTATAAAATAAATCAATTTAAGTTTACAAAATAAATTCATTTCTAAGTTTACAACATAAATTAATTTAGGTTTGAAAAGTAAACTTATTATTAGAAAAACAAAACTTCAAAACTTGACTAGTTCGATGAACATGTATATTATGACCAAATTGCAATTCAATCACTGAAGTTTTGCACACTTTCCACTTCTTATATCGAGGTTTGTAACCTTCCATTTCTTGTACCAAATTTATGCCACATTACATCCTGCACCCTTGAGCTGTTGAGCTGTACTTAGCCAAACATTTAATCATCAACTCAAACTCTTGTACCCTGTATGCAATTAGCTGTTTAGCTGAACACCCTGCACACCTCTTCTCGTACTTTAACAAATAAACGTTCATTTCAAGTACATTCTTCAACTTAACAATTCTTCTATAAATAATACTCAGATTCCTTTCACGAACCGCTGACGCCTAGTGCAACTGGTCTGGTTCACAGGCGACTAACTTCGATTCAGGTCTTCGTATTATAGCTTTGCTTACATTGTTAAGTTTGCAGCACCTTCATTGCTTCGAACACTGACTGTCTTCAATCAATGCTAATACACTGATTTTATTCCTTTCCAATGAATTAACATATTGATCCATTTAAAAACAAGAATACAAAAAACAGGAATAAAATATCCATGATTTTATTCCTTTCCAATGAAACAATCAAAAATAATATTCAAATAATCATAATAATAATTTCTGAAAATAAGGGATATTACATCAGGTCTTCGTATTATAGCTTTGCTTACATTATTAAGTTTGCAGCAACTTTATTGCTTCGAACACTTACCGTCTTCAATCAATGCTAATACAAATCTTTTTGTGGCACTTTTACACTGAATCTTCAACACTTCTGAAACCCTGAAAGTCTTTAACCCTTATTCTTCACTGAGGGATGAACATGTTAATGAACTTCTTTCAATGACCTGTAGTAGACTTCTAAACTTCTTCTAATGTTTTGATTCTTTGTATTTGCCTTGTATTCATTCCTTCCTGATTTCTGTGTCGATGTAGTATTATTTACCTTTCCTATTCCAGTGTTGAGTTATCAAGTCTTCCTGTTCATAGAGCTTCGCAATCTCACCAACATCAAGCCACACAAGAACCATCAGGTCAAAGTCCTGATGTAGGCTCAACTGCAATTCCTGATGTGACATCAACTCCTGAGGCTACAGGTCCTAATGTCATAAGTCCTGATGCTGTTCCTGAGAGTGCTACTGGTGACAAGTCAGCTTCTGCAACATCTCAATTTCTGGTGCATCCCACCCTTGATCCAAAACCTGGAAGAGGTGCATAGGAGTCTACTCCAACTCTTGAACTAAAACCTGGCAGAGGTTCACAGGAATCAACTCCCTCTCTTGATATTGAGATGATTTCCACTATGACGAAGCATCCTGGAGTCATCTATGTGCCACCAATCAAATCAATTCCTATGGTAACTCCATATTTCCTTCTTTCACTTCTATTCCTATATCTGCTAATATGACTGTAAACAGTCCTTTAATAAAGGGTACCCCTACTCATATGACTGCAGAGCACTCCTCTTTGCCCTATCTTATTTCTACTAAGATTAGTGACTTCAGCCTTTCTAGTGGGAATGTGGCAAAATATTTAGAGAAAAATAAAAATACTGAGAGAAAGTTTCCTGTACTGGCAAAAGGAGAGGTAGATTTGAGACATGGGATTTGTACCCCTAGTGAGAAAGATATTATTAATAAAAGTAATATATGTTTGAGTAGCGATGAGATCCATCACTAAAGATCCATCCACGACCGCTCTTTTAATAAAAGGAGTACTCAAGGAGCCAGTTCCTGATCCTGATCAACCATCTTCTCCTAATGATGATGATTGCGATAATGATACTAATGATAGTGAAGAAGCCATTAATCTCAAAGTAGTTGTTGATGCCTCTTTAAAATCAAACATTGGTTCTTATTCTACTTTCTCTCAGCAGGAAGAGTATCACAAGGACAAAGAATGGTGCAAACTATGGATAATTCACAAGTCTGATATATCTTATCCCGTGGCTCTCCAGCATGCTGTCACTACACATGATGCTATTTCTTCTGCTGACATGAAGAATCTTTTGAAGGCATCTACCATCTTGGTCAAGGGTCTTCATTCTGATGTGCAAGGAGTCAAGGATGTTCACATATCTATCATGGAAAATTTAGCCACTCTTACTCTGAATGCTCGAATCAAGAGTGACATGAGGAACATCTACAACAAATTCACTGATATTGACAATAAGCAGAATGCCTTAGACACAAGAATAGGAGTGCTGGATAATAAGGTGGATGGTATTGATGTAACGCCCCCAAATCCGGGGTCAGAGGATTTGGTCGTCACACTGAAATCCAAAATAACAAAACCTGTTTAAACCAAAATCAATTGCCAATTACTGACTAACAGTTGAAATACTATATCAGACCCCAACTAAACCAAGATCTTTTAGGTTACAGTTCTAGAAACAAGAAACCAAAAATCCAAAATAAAAACTTCCTCCTTTTTCTTTTGTTACATTTTCAACAACTTAGCAAACTCAAAACTTAACCCGCTAGTATAACTTCGAAAAGAAGTATACTAGGCCCAACTAAATGATAATATCAATAATATAAATACAACAACTTTTTATAAAAACACTTACACTATTCCCGCATTCCCTGAATCAAACAGCTTCCCAAAGGCATCCTTCTCTTCTCTTCCTGAACTATGCAGCTAAATTTCACCAGTCTAACTCTCACTGGAAGGTTAATTTAAAACAGAAAAGTATGAGCGAAACAAATGCTCAGCAAGTAATAATGAAAGCATAATTTGATAGTTGCAAAATATTTACTGAGTTTTCAAACAAACATCTGATATCTGCTATCAAGCAGAACTGTTATAACAATAAATTTCTTTTAAGCAAGGAAATAGTCAAGGGATGTAATATTTACTTCC
>PHNY01248018.1:467-10832 GCA_003724115.2 Anethum foeniculum
ATTACTCTAAAACCTCAAGGTGTTAGAGAATGACCCTTTCCAGGATCTTATATTATATTCTAACAAAAATTAGGTTAAAAAGATAATGGGTTGGGCTTTTTCATGTTGGGCCAAGTCAGAAACGTGTCCACCCCGAGTCCTAGGCGAGTCCAGTGATATTTTTTTGCCGACTCTCCACCTGGCGAGTCCGATACGCACTCAGCCGAGTCGGGGCCGAGTCGCCGAGTCGGGCGNNNAGCACCCAAAACGAAGAGTCCGTGCTTCCTAGACTATGCCTCTCCGTTTGCTTATCTACAAACCTTAAAAAACCAACAAACACCGAGAGTTCATTGCAAAATGCATAATGTCCTATGAACAACGTCTTACTCCAATACTTCCTTCTTTTGAGCTCATTTAGCATGTATGGATTGGAGACAAATTATTGAGAGCAAGGAAAATAATCAGCATGTCTGAACTGTAGACAAGCTAGCGGAAATATGAAAATAATCCTAATTCGAAAAGACAGACAAAAGAAAAATCTCATCCTATGTTACCCCAACTCTTCATCTTGCCATAAATACCCGTGTTGGACACTTAGACACTTATTATAACCAAAAAACATTTAAATTTACAAAGTATTGCAGTATCCAGACTCTTGGACGCGTAGTCGCGTATCCATGTTGGACATTTCCAGCTAGGTCCGGGTTAACATAGATATCAGCTATAGTATTGTGCCCAAAGTACCCACACGGCCCCAACAATCCAAATTTTAATATAATGACCTTAAAAGATCTTCAGAATATTAAAATGTATTCAAGACATTAAATAAATGTAAATAGTAAAAAAATATCTACTCAAATTTAATGAAGTACAAATGAGGCGTTGATACAAAAGTGATCTTTTTACCTTTGGCATTGAAATGCATAATCTTTAATTGTTGAAAGTACAAAGAAGTAAGAACTTTTTGATTGTCAATTTGTCAAATTTTGGCAAAAAGTTTAAAACTAAACATAGTTATTAATTATGGCATAATCAAGCATGTAGCTGGAAAAATGTGTCGCCTGAATATACCAGATGTAGCCAATACAAAGCTGTTGGACCTAAATCTCTCCAAGGACTTATTTTTCTAATGTAGCTGCCTGTGTAAAGCTCTGGAACATATTAAACTTATTTGACTGTAGTTCTGCTAATTAGTTATCTTCTGGTCGATATGAACTTACACTTGCTACTGTAAGACTTGGAGTTTTACTGTAATGTTTTGCAAGTTGGGATGCAAGAAAATAAAGCACCAACATGAGTGTTGAATGTGACTGAAATACTCTTTGTATGCTGTGTTACATTTTGTGCAGACACAACAAAAGCAACATTTAACACAATATCAGCAGCCTCCTTACTCTCTTACTCTCTTCTTCACAAAGTCCGAGGACAAGTTGGCAAATGTCTTCATTAAAAGCTTAGGTGTAAAGATATTCTACTTTAATGTTTTCAAGTTGGGATGTGAGATATCAAAGTCTCATTAGAGCTCTATATATGTAGCAGAGATGTAGTAGTACATTTGTAGTATCATGTGTATACATTGTGTATGTACTTGAATACACTTTGAAGGCAGTGCAGACACAACATTTAAACGTAAAATAGGCAGCCTCTTAACTCTCTTATCTTGTTCTCTCTCCTCTTTAGCTTCCTAACCTCAGATTCTATCATACAAATATTCCCATGATACATAATACATTAATATTACCATCTACATGAGCAGTCTTCCACACAATACACATAACCAAGTATTTATTTTCAATTTGTTACCAAGGTCGTATACTCCACCATAAGTATCAGAAGAATAATGCCCAACAAACATGATGGTTAAAGCTGATTACAGAAAAACAGTTTCTTTATATTACACAAAATGAATATAGTTACCTGCAACGTGTTGAAGATAAAATCTAAATCAATTAGAAAATTTCTGTTAGTATAGTTGTGCTCAGGAGCTTTTGCTTTCCCAATTTAACGTAAGAATAGATACTGTAAGATATTAAAAGACTGATGAATTACCTCCACATGAAGAAGATATAAATCTGAATCAAGAATTAAATTTTGTCCCACATGAAACATCCACCGTGGAACAACTTGATCGATCCAAACTCCAAAGTTTCTCGGGAAGGACCATATCAATCTACTATTACCCGGACTTACTGGAACACAAATAAAAATTAGCAGGAACCTCCTTTGTGGCACAGCTGATGACAGCTCCTGAACAATGGCACGATTGTAAGAATTCATGAGATAACAACTATAAACATATATAAGATCACCCTGCTCAGGTAGAAAATATCATTAAGTAAAGAAATACGAAATTTACCTCGTTTGTTTTTGCTGATTCTTCAGACCCTTTGCCTTTAGTCCCTCCAACAGTGGCAGAACCATAAAATATACAAGGAGCAATAAAATTAAAACCTCCTGACTCCTGCTTTGCAGTAAAACCATTTATGTCTAGTTTCTTTATACTGATTTCAAGAGGCCTTCCCCCTTCTCTATCAACCTTTTCAGTGAGGGAAACATTTTGTTTGTTAGGAAAAATTACATACATAACTAAACCAGAGTTCAACCACTAAAATATGTTAGGAAAGTTCTTATCTGTTTTTTCTCGTTTGACCTCCCATTATCCCATAATGTGCATAGGGAACATGAGCGGGATCCATAAGATTTTCAGTAAGAACCTCATACCTGTGATGTGAAATATCAAATTAAATTACCAGGAAGAACAGTTGCAAGGACATAAGTATGTTACTCGGACTCTTCATTTTACCTTCGAGTACCCGTGTCAAACACTCGACACGCGGACATGGACACTCGAACTTGGACACTTATTTTAGGCTAAAAATATGCATATTTTTCAAAATGTTGCCGCGTCCAATACTTGCACGTGTATCCGTGCCAGACACTTCTAGCCGAGTCCGAGTGACATAGCATACATTGACTGATATGATAGCTACTAACATGCAAATGTATTTACACTCCAACAACTAGCAATACTTTTACAGATGATTTGGTTTTATAATAATTAGATGATAAAAAGATAGTATTAATAAATATTGCTTTTGTTCTTTCGATTCTTAAGCGGGGCATGCGATTGTTTACTATTTCATGGTTATTGAGACATGGACCTTGGAAATTTGTCCAAATGAACACAAACCTTCAAAGAAACTTTTTGTACCTCCGAAATTTGTCCATTGTACATCCATACCAGCCGAATTTGTGATTCTGGCAAGGTATAATGGGTATAAAATTTTAAAACAGGGTAAAATTGTAAAATTTATTATATATGTATATATATATATATAATAAATCTAAACAATACTGTCTAATTAAAACTAAATCCTAATAAGATAATTTTCCTACTACAACATAATTATTAACAAATTCTCGAATAACCTATTTAGGAGTCATTTGGTTCATCTGATTTTGGTATCAGGTCAGGTTCCGTTCCTTCCAAACCCATACGGGGTGTTTGATTGGCCATTTTTAAAATTTTGAAATCATGCCTCAAACTCACGAGGAATGGGTTTTTGAAACCTAAAGGAGGGAGGTGGATATCGTGGGAATGTATGAGGTATCAAGTTGAAATTTATTAATTCATATTTATTTATAAAGTTAAATGTAACTTCAATACACATATCTTAAGTATGACTTGTTTGATCGTAAACAAGTTATAATTATTCTTATGTAATACTAATTGGTAATACTTTATTTTAAAAAAATATATATTAATATTTAGTTGCTAATAATATAATTTGTCAACCATATATTTTTATGTTGATTTTTATTTTGTAAATTTTAGAATAATTTAAGTTCATATGTATGATGTATACTTACGAGCACACGCGCTCACATATTTAACAAAAAATGAGTTAATATTTATATTAAATGTAATAAATTAAAGTGATATTATATTTAAAGAATTACAAACATTATTAAAAATTAAAAAAGCATTTACACAATTTTCTTTCATATAAAAGATGATCCGATTCCTGATTTCAAACTCATTCCACTCTGCGAACCAAATGATCCGATTACGTGTATAAGTGTTGCTTCCTTTAGCAACAGAGTAAGTGTAAGGACAAGCGATATGATGTGCAGCACAGTTTGAAAGCCATGGACGTCCTTGAATAAGATGATGGAGTCATACATAACTTTATCATATTCAAATTGATAAATGTCAGCGAACACTGTTTCCAAACTTGTAGATCATCATCTATCCATACTATGTCATAAGGCTCAGTATGAGGCTTTAACTTTGAATCCACCTGTCAACTACGTCACTATTGCTAACTAGAGAGCATAGTTTACCATAACATATACTCTTATGTACTTAAATTTTTTTAAGAGTACTCATATTTACCATAACATGTACTCTTAAATTTAATGGTTTCTATAAATTTTTTTGGAATTTTTTTTTCTGTATAAAAATATAATAGTTTAACTTTTATTCTTAAATTATTTTGGAATTTTTTTTTACCATAACATGTACTCTTATGTACTCTTAAATTTTTTTAAGAGTACTCATATTTACCATAACATGTACTCTTAAATTTAATGGTTTCTATAAATTTTTTTGGAATTTTTTTTCTGTATAAAAATATAATAGTTTAACTTTTATTCAGAAAAAGAAAATTTTAAAAATAAATTATATAACTATATTTTATAAGAGCCTTAAATGCGTGTCGACTGCACGGTTCCCAACGTAAAGAACCTGATGGGGCAGAGGGAGTAGTTACATAACTTTTATAAAAAAAATCTGAATAAAAATATAAACATTCAATTTTTATTTTAAAAATAAAATCATAAAAAAAAGTTACGGAACTATACTTTATATGTACCTTAAAATGTGTGCCAAACTCTCCGAAATGTAAAGAAATGAGAGAGACGGGGGGAGTATAATCTTATTACATAAACATTTAAGACAACTTAAAATATTTTTCTAAAGTTTTTTGTGACGGTGAGTTAATCACTTGGTTAATAGTTCATTCCATATATAGTTTACCTTGTGCTATTTATCGACAAAAACGATATATTATATATCCAATGAATAATTTATAAATATTATTTTTTAAAAATATGAGAGAAACAATACTGAACAAATACTGATTTACAATGTCACAGAATAAATGAATTAGGGAAAATGAGTAAGATATTTGGGAGGTAAAATAGAAATATTAAAAAAATAATAATAATAATTAAATAATACTTATATGAGTGAGTGAGAGGGAAAGAGGAAGAGTGGAGAATAAAATAATAACAGTTTTGTGCAAAGTGGTAAAAAGAGAAAAGGGAAAAAAATAATAATGAAGGGGGAGGAGAGAGAGGAGTGGACTTTTAGAAGGAAAATGTTGATAGGGAATTTACTTTAGTATAGCATATAGATGAGTAAGATATTTGGGAGGTAAATTAAAAATATAAAAAGAAACAAAATAATTAAATAATACTTATAGGAGTGAGTGAGCGGGAAAGAGGAAGAGTGGAGAATAAAATAATAATAGTTTTCTGCAAAGTGGCAAAAAGAGAAAACGAAAAAAAAAAAATTAATGAAGGGGGAGGAGAGAGGAGGGACTTTTGGAGGGAAAATATTGATGGGGATTTTACTTTAGTATAGGATATAGATGAGTAAGATATTTGGGAGTTAAAATAAAAATATAAAAAGAAACAAAATAATTAAATAATACTAATATGAGTGTGTTAGAGGGAAAGAGGAAGAGTGGAGAATAAAATAATAATAGTTTTGTGCAAAGTGGGAAAAAGAGAAAAGGAACAAAATAATAATTAATGAAGCAGGGGAGGGAGAGGGAATTTTGGAGGGAAAATATTGATATGGATTTTACTTTAGTATAGAATATAGATATCGAGGTTTAGTGTTTGATTCTTGTGATTATATATTCTGATAATTGTATTGATTATTGAAATTATTCGTATTATCATGATACAGGGTCATTGTTGAGTTAACTACGTGAAGTAGTGGAGTACTGGAGTTTGGCCTTCATGTAATCAATATTTTGTATATAAAAGTTTATATATATGGGTTGGGTTCTATGGAGAACTCCTTAATTGGAGAACACCGGAGAACACATTTTATTTTGCAAAATTTATTGCACCTCTTAACGAAAATACATCTGTTATGTAAATTAAAACACAAAAATGTAAAGAATATGCATTTAGAAAACACAATATAAAAAATTATTTACAGAACACATGCATGTTATATACAGAACATAGTATATTTGTATACGTGAGTTTTTTATAAAACAATGATGTTCTTCATTAAAAATTTAATGTGTTATGCAAACAAAAATATAATTCTGAGATTTTGTATGCAATTGAACAAAAATAGTGAAAAAATATTTACAGAACACATAAATATATTGTACAGAACATAGTTGTTCTCCGGAGAACTAGTTCTCATTTGAGCCTTACCCTATATATATATACTATATATATGTGTGTGTGTGTGTGTGAAGGATCCTGAGGTACACCTCAGGAAACTTTCCTGAGGCAACTTAATGAAGCTACGTCGTATCATGAGATCCCAGTGTTGTTTTTGTCTTTGGCTGGAGTATATACTCTACAGTGTTTTTGTCTTGGGAAACAACTAAGGCGGCAATAAAACGTATAAATGAAGTGGTGTGTGATAAATATGTTGACAATACTTACCTTAACTAAGCTACCTGAGGTGTACCTCAGGATCCTCATTATCTTGAGAAATAGGCAAATGGGAAGTTCCATCTATTTCTTTGGGCCTATTTTTGTCTTAAGATGTATGATGGTAAAAATGCTGGAGATTTTTGCGTCTCTACATCTTACACTGGATTGGATTCAGGGGACATGCAATCAAGGGTGTTAATATTTATCTTCTTTGAGAGTATTAAAATCTTTCGGGTTAGATAAGAAGGAATCTATTGGTAATAGCTAGTTACTGGTACTAGTTTTAGCCTCCACAATATCAGTCTGTGATGTGATACATTTAGATTATTCCCGCTCCTTTCCATTTCTTTAGTTGATCTTTTTTAGCGCTCTAACAATTTAATGGTCAATTAATAATATGAACTTTGCTTAATGTCTAAATTGATTGATTTTGCATTTATCTTGTCTCAATTTCAGTTTTCTATGTTCATGATTATAGCGGTTACTCTTAGTTTGGCCACCATATATTGCAACGTTTTCCCCACTTCAATGATAACTAGCTAAAAAATACTATATATTTTCTGTTCCAACAATAGTGAAATATATTAAAATTTTCATATGAAAAAGATTATACTCCTTCTGTACCAATATTTTATTTTTCTTGTAAACATGCACAAATTTTAGTATATCCGGTTGATCATATGTATATCTAGGTACTCGTTAAATTAATGAGCATATCACTTAGATAGATATTGGTGAACATTAAGTAGACAATGAATATTTAATTATATTTAAACAATTTCACACAAATGACAAAGTTAATTTATTTTGAGATGAACCATAAAAAAGTGTGATGTACATAATTGGGATAGATATTGTATTAGAGTAATTAAGAAACAGTTTTGCATACCCGTATTGTATATCTCGGTTTCCCATTAATCTAGCATATGATGGGTCATCCAATTCTGGAATGTAAGGCGGCTTTTTCCTTGAAAGAATATCTTCATAATTAGGATCACTGTTTGGCCAAAACCAAACAATCTCATTCTGCACAGTACATGGATAAACAGGTACACAGGCTTTCTTGGATGTGTGAATCTACATATATTCAGAACAGACAAATTACATATTATAGGGAAGCTATTTTAATATGCTAAAACACGTCTTGAGCTTCAAAAGTATTCTTACTTATTAGTATGCAAAAACTCTGCTACTCACCCACACAACAAGGAAGTGCAAAATATTTTTCCACAAAAATTGTGCTGTCAAGGTACAAACTGCTCTTTGTGATTTGAAATCTATTACAGCAGAATGTAGCTGGCAGATTTTAATGTTTGAATTTCTTGTTAGCAGATGTGATTTTTGTCAGTCAAATTTCAGCCTGAAAGCATTTGAATTTAGATATTTGGAGAGCTAGGTGGGAGAAAAAAGTGAGGTACAAAGCCATCAAAAGAAGGTTAGTGGTGTCATGCACTGGAACTCTGTTAGGCTCGAACTCAACTTAAAAGTCAGACTCAAGCTTGGCCAGGCCATAATTTTTACAACTCGAGGCTCAGCTCGGATCGAAAAATGTTTAATATGTTCGAGTTCAGCTTGAAAGCTTTAATGGACTTAACTAAATATTGACCAAAGCTCAGATATGATAAGTTAGGCTCAAGCTTGACCCGATCAAATATGTCGAATATATTTAAATTTTTTGCATTTATATAAGATTAATGTATGAAAAAAATTAACATAAAAGTTCTATTAGGCTCTCAAGCCTCACAAGTAAAGGTAGAGCATGGCACAGTAAAGTACTCACATACCTTGAGCTTAGACACGGCTCAATTATGGTCGAATTGAATTCAAATATTTTGGGAGCTCAAATAGATCACAAATAGCTTGACTCATTTACATCCTAAATCAGGCAGAAAAGAGCATGATGACTATAAAGAAAAGGTCTATTTACTTTCAGTACCAAAAGTGTATAAACAAACAAATTGCTAACACAACCAAGGAAAGAAACAATTTGTAAAACATATGAATAGAAAATTTTCTCAAATTTGAGTTGAGTCCTTGCATAGAGAAAAATCCTACTGACATTAAGGCTTAAGCTACATATGAAGACAAAACTTATATGAATCACGAATTGAGACAAAACTGATTACAGTGGAGAAAAATTGAAAAATGATGGTTCACGCATGACAGATTGTCATTCATAATGGCAACAAGTCAGCCAAATTTCCTTGCAACGAACTTGTTTTGTGAAGGCCTCAATTACCTTTTACTCTTCTTTTAAAGTTTTTTCAAAGTAGCAAGCAGCTTATGAAGAAGTTAATCGTGTTTGACGGATAGAAGGCACCAAATGCCACCGTGATGATCATATGTTGAAGCAAAATACATCATAGTCAAAAGCAATACAGAAACATATTGGCAAGGAATAAGCGAGCTACTCAGATAAGATACAGTGGTTGTACATCTGTACATTTTTTACATCAAAAGTCTAAGCCATAACTTAGGTTATATCCCATTTATATTCTTGGCACTAGTTCCAATTAAAATCTTTTGATGCATGGCTTAAAATTATATATTGGCACTACAAATGTAGGTCATTTGATAACATGTCACACATAAAAGCTTACCAACAATACGACATAATTCAAGTATTATGCAAAAGTAAGTGTTAGATATAAAGAGTGATTATACCGGAGGACCATCTCGAGGTGCTTGTGGAATAAGTTTACAATCACCAGCACCACCAAAACACCAACCATGATACACACACTGCAATCTTCCCCACTGATCAATTCTTCCCTCGGAAAGCGGAGCCAATCGATGAGGACAACAATCATCAAACACCTTCCATTCATTCTCATTCTTGTCCCACCACACCACAATATCAAGACCCAACACTTTTTTCCCATGTGGGGCCCTCTTATCCAAGTCACAAACAGGCATTACTGGATACCATTGAGCAAACCAATCAAATTTCTCATCTTTTTCGGCTTCTTGGTCAAGTGCTAAACCAGCTGTAGAAATGGTGGTTTGGAGCTTGAAAGTAGATTTTTTACTGCGAGATGGCGAAAAAGATGAAAAGGGTAGGTGTGTTGATGGAAGATTAAAAATGGGTCGGCGATGAATTTGGGTTCTGGAAAGTTGAAGTGAAGAAGAAGCTGTCAGAGCTTCCATAGCACCTCAAACTTTACTACTTCTCCAAAAATGCTCAGTATTATAAAATTATCAATGTAGCTTGTGGCTTGTATTTAACCAACATTAAGCCTATTTGGGTGCTAATCATCAACACCTCGACACCCTGGCCTTTTCTAACAGATTGTTTTAATGGTCTGGATTAAGACGTTTTCTTTTCGCATTTTCGCGGATGGGAGTTTTGTCTTTTCGCGAAAAATTTCTGCGAAATGGTGGCGAAAAATGAAAAAAACATTTTAATTTGGACCCTTAAAATATATATCCTACCCGTGCAGTATATTGGATTAACTGTAGCTGGCAATTGGTTGCCGGAACCCTTCTTTATTTTATATATGTTTTTTAAATGTAATACCATATATTCATAATTTATTAAGATTTAGAAGGCAATATAGGGCCTGTTTGGCAACCAGCAACTTATCAACTTATCGACTTATTTTGATTTTTTTTTTCATATTTACATGTTGATTTTTAGAATTAAATATTTAAGTAGGATTTAGTATCTCTTATATGCAAAAACTTGTCAGAAATAAG
>PHNY01248018.1:11512-22822 GCA_003724115.2 Anethum foeniculum
TAGAACTTTATCATGAAAACTCTCACTTTAGCATTTTAGCGTGCGTATGTAGTTGTAGGTCTGAAATAGTACTCTGGATATAATTTGCTAAATTATTACTTTACCCCTGACTACCTAACCATAAAATTGAACCACCAGAACTCCTTTACTCCAATTATATATAGGATATAATTTTTAATCAAAACTTTTGAAATTGATATTTTTATTGTTTATTCTAGAAAAAGTAACATTCTTATACTTTTCAGATTTAAAAGTTTCATTATCTTGTAACAAATAATTTGTAAGTCAAGATATGAATATTATAATTTATCTTAAAGTAACGAACATATTTATATTTAAAACAATATTTTTAAGAACTGTCAAAAGAAATTAGATAAAAAAAATTATTTATAATAAAATTTGATCATGTCTTGATTGTTTGGATCCTCACCTTAAATTCATTGTCCTCAAATTAGTTTTTAACGTGAGTTAAATACTCATTTTTCAAAAATCTATGTCAAACGCTTCACCTTAAAAGACGGTTGTTTTTAGCTATTAGTGTAATTTTTTCGATGAATTGGATAAAAATTATGTCGTCAAATATTTAAGGACGATCAATCCTAATCCAAACCGATAAATTTAAATAAATATGTATACGAATTTAGTTGAATCCAATCTAATCGTAATTGTTGCCAAAGATAATTCAAAACAAACACACCTTCATAATAAAATATGACATGTAACTTTAATGTTAAAAAAATTAATTAGCCAAAACAAAATTTTAATGTAAAATAAGTGCATAAATTATGGAATATATTGAAAAGTTAAACATTTCAACCACCTCGGATTGGGGCAATGAATATCTTAAAATAATTAACTTATAACTTAAAATTGATTAGTGTCATGTAAGTAATAAATAAATCATTACATATAAGTTATATAGATGTGTGGATAATTTTAGTTATAAATTACTTTTAAATTGGTGATGTTTTTCATAAATTTTAACTTATAAATTAAAATATACTTTTTTAGAAAAAGTTAATTTTTTATACAATAACTTTAATATATGAATATAAAAGTATAAAGGCAAAAATTCATAAACAAAATTTTAAAATACAAGTTACGAAAGCAAAATATGTATATGACTTTTTTAATTTATTGTGAATCGTCATAACCACTTAAGCTATCCAATCGTGCTAAAAAAAACATTATTTAATTGTAAATAGTTATACCAAATTGAACCCAAAAGAAATCATAGAAGTCATGTCATAAATAAATCTTGTATAATTACGTAATTGTAGGGAATCGAATCATGATTAAACTAAATAAGATTAATTATATAAATATTTTATATAATTACGTAATTGTGAGAATCCGGACCAGAACCTGAATTTGAAGTGAGATTAGATAAAATAAGTTCCAAAATTTGACATTTTTGGTGATGTGATAGTACTATTGTCTTCCATTTAAAGATTATTTTGCTTATTAATAAAGATTATATATTTGCTAAAATAGGAAACCCAAATTTTAATAAAATTATAATATTTACTTGGTAAAATATTTATTACTTCATTTAAATTTATTTTCTGTAAACATTATTATCATAATATTTAATGTAATAGTAGTAAATAAATAGAGTTAACTTAATTAAATGCTGCTATTATTTTTGATATGTTGTTAAAATATTTAAACTTGTAATAAAAAAAATAGAAGATGTGATATTTTGGACCATTCACTCTCAAATAGCGATAAAAAGGGCCTTTTCTCCCGTTATATCCTACATATTATATCCTTATAATATAATATGCATAAGAGGGATCTTATCCAAATATTTGGTACTGTACTACCAAAGTAATAAGGACCGTTAGATCTTGAATTAAATAGATGATAGCAGTTGGATCTAAAATAAGAGAATATTCTATTTAAATAATCTAAACCAAAACTAAGTATGTCTTCTAAATTAAATAGGTTAGTTAAGTATGTATGCTAAATCAAATAAATTACTTAATACAAAATTAGTTAAGTATGTATCCTAAATCAAATAGATTACTTAATACAAAATTAGTTAAGTATTTATCCTAAATTAAATAGATTACTTAATACAAAATTCGTAACTATTTATTATTTAATATTATGTTCTCAGCTAAAATATCAATATTTACTTGATTCTTTTGTATAGTTCGTGTTTTTACGATTTCTATGAAATATTGCAATGTTCTGAATATTTAAATATATTATTATAATTATAAAAAAATACACGAATAAAAAAACCGTACAACCAGTGCATTGCACTGGCAATAAACTAATACATATAACTACGGTACATGTTTATATTTGTACAGCCAACTCCAAGGGCCAAAATAGCCCAATCAATGCAGGCTTTTTAAAATTTTAAACAACCAAATTACCAAACTACATTGTATTACTATAAAATATTGGTAGAAGATACAAAACATTTACAGTACTAAGGATACAACAGGGATACTACAGCACAACACCCATATTGTTTTCCTGCTTATCATTTGTCTCCTTAATTTTTGCCCGACTCAAAACCTTCTGCTTGCTCCATAGTCTATGTAATACTTTTTGTGCTCAAGTTCCTCTTCCTTTCAACACTCTTCCAAGGACTCTTCTCGTGTCCTGCAAAATGTTCTGATTTAGTACATCACTAAATGTCAGTGCTCTATAGACTAGAACAGGAAAAATTGATGTTCTGCTTCAGTATCCTAGTAAATGTTCTATATCTACTTCCAATGTTTTCCACTACTATTGCACCGTTAATTGTATAAGTTAATGATCATAATAATTAGCAACAATCATGGTTAATTACAAATTAACTGATTTTTTTTTAATCAAAAATTAAACCATCGGCACCTGATTGTCCTTCACATGTACAATAATAAATTTTTGATGTGTATGTAGTTCATATGTATAGGTATATAATGCATCTTGACCAATTTCATCTCACTGAATGTATGTGTGTGGTCCTAGGTTTTATTTATAAAAGTGGTTTGAATTTGATCTCAACCCTATATAAGATGAGTGACTTGAGCATGAAAGATTAATTGCACTACAAACCTACTCAAAAGTCCCATCTCTTTTTTAAGCGGAACATTAAGGTTGACGTTTTGATATCATCCCGAGGCACTTGAAGCATTAACTGAAATTTCATCTTCTTTGGGGCTGCCTTTGCTTTACCAGCTTCATCTCCAACCTACAGCCATGATATTAGACCTTGATTACATTTTACAGATATGCAGAAGAGCCAATTGTTAGAACATTCCTGCCTGACTTGATGCAGAACTAAGATAGACACGCAACTTGCTAGAACATAACCGCACTTGATCCAAAACTAAAACACACACACACACAAGGAGAAAAAACATTTATAAACTATAATGGAATATGATGATTATGAACAGTATCGAACTACATGGCAAATTGACACTGTGTTGTGGTTAGGGCTTCTTGGGGGTGGGGATGATTCACCAGAGAATATCAAACTCGACAGTAACTAAGACTGTAGCCTGTAGGTAATGCAGGACATGTTTCAGAAAGGCTAGAAAATACATAGACCAAGAAATGGAGCGCAGGGTTTTAAGTTTTAAAAAGAGATAAACAAGGCAAAATCTTTAAAAATGATGATCAAGTAACTATTGCAATGATTTAGAATGATATGAAATGAACTGCTATAACATATTACAATGAACTGGTGCTTTGACTTTTTTAAACATGTTCTAAATTGATTAAAATCAAATCTTGAACATTGTTCATGCCCTTATGGAAATAAAAAGAATGAAAAGATAGTGTTGCGACACAACCGTCGAAATCAAGCAGTCCTAACGTGACTTAATTACAGAACCACTCACTAAGATTCTGGAAGGGGGGGGGGGAATTTATTTTGGTTGTAACCCATTAGCCATAACAGAAGAAAAAAACTTAATTTCAATATTAAAGCATGAAATAATAGAAATTACATCTCCTATATAAGAGTAATATTTTAGAACTTATTTAAACAAGGAAAATCCTAATGATAATGATACCAGTCTAGTCAATATCTACTTCTTTACATTAAGCTACCTTCACAAGTAACACATCTTTTCTTTATTCTTCTACCCTAACCAAAAATATTCATTATAGTCTATTTATTTATTACACTTCACTTCATAATACAAAGATACAGTATATCTAAGTATCTAACTATTTTCCCAAAAGTATTATCAGTATAATTACTTTAACTTTGGATAAATTAATTAAATTTTACTAGTATCTAGAAAAGAGAACCTAAACTTGTTTTTAGTTGATCAATATCAATCTTCATTCTTAAACATCATCTAACCAGATATATTAAATATGAGACTGTCATGATAAACTAAGCAACCAAAAAACAATCATAATAGGCTTGGACTTGTTATGTGCATCAAATCTCCATCACCAGAAGGAAATTGACAATTAGAATTTACAAGGTCGCGAATCTTTTTCCAAATCGGATCTATATCTTCATGAAATGTCACCTAATCGGATAAGATAGAGAATACATTTATCACATAATCTAAACAAGTTATTCGTAGCATTCTATTAAAATATCGCCGACATTTATTTTGGGAAATAACAAAGTTTTGAGCTTTCCATAATCTGCAAGATTTCCAAAATCATTCCTCATGGTCTTGGACTTGTACTGCATAGTGCATACTAAAGTTTTCATTACAAAAACTAAAAATAAACAGAGAAAAATTACCCAAAATGACGCCCAGCCAAGTTGAACCTCGGAATCGTAACCAGCTTTGAATTTGTAGTCCTTGCCCACTTTGTGCTTGTATACAACACTCCAGAAGTTCGAATTGAAGTTGTAAAAATAACTGCAAAGGAATTGTTATAATAGCTTAGATTAACTATACTGGTAGTCTCTAGCTTAGTCTCATCATAAACAAGAAAAAACAATCGATTCCAATAATAAGTTGTAGTATTATAATATAGCAGTTTAGTGGCTTTATTTTAAATCCGACACTTTGATGGCATGCGTTTTTATTTTACAAAAATGGCAATAGTGGAGAGATGCTTTCCCTTCCTTCTAGCTTCCTTGCTTAAACTCCAAGTTACTTTCCTAGCCGCCTATTTCTACCATCAGTTCTCAATCCATGTTCATAACCTTCTCCTTCCTTAGATGACAACTCTATTTCCTCTCCATCCTTTCTTTCATACCACCCCCTTTTTCTGTTAGCCATGAAGGTTTTGCAGAAGCAAGAGGAAGCATGAGAAATAGGAAACTGAAATTTGATGCAAACCTAAAAGGGATCATCTTATGCTATACCAATTGAGGAAAAATTAAAGCATACCTCTAAAAAGCTTTATCATATTCAATAATAAAACCTTTTCGAAATCCTACACCCAAATAGTTCCTTAAGAACCTTTCTTTTGCTCCATCTCTATCGTTCATTCAAAAACCCAACTCCAGTTATTTGTTCTACCCAATTAAATGATTACTATGCTAGCACAAAGTACTTCAAAGGTGATCCACCAATAATATTTGGATTACGGAAGTGGCTCTCTGAAGAAAAACTATTTCCTCAAGAATGAGAATACGGAGGCTAGGGTTTTGTCTAAGTATGTATCTCTCTCTATATATGTAGTTATATAACTCTTCAAAAAGAAATATAAATATATTTACATCTTAAACTCTTCAAGAATAAAATTTAACAAAATTAATAGTAATTATGAGAACTCACTTTTATTCTACAATTAACATTCCTTAATTATTTATTTATAAATAGTAACATAATTTACACCACTAAATATATTTTGATATCGTACATACTGATGTATGGGTATCGCATCTGTAATTTCTCATCAACACTAAATAATGCATTTGCAAATGCAAAAGGAAGAACAAGAGACAATTTTATTTTATTTCTAAGAAAAAAAAAAAACAACTGCTATCCTGGTGTTACCAAGAAAACACTAATAATTAACTATTTAAGGGTCTTTGGATCGACTTGCGTATCCGATCCACAGGTCCTTGTGTCCAATTTATGGGAGATAACGAGTCCGAGTACCCGTACTCATAAGTCAAACTTAAACCACATACCGCTTTGAACGGTCTATTTAATTAATAGATTACCATCTCCCACTTTCAACAATTATTCAATTATTCTCCCAACCTCGTCTTTTTATCTTCAGTTAGTGATGTGTTTGTTCAGTTAAACTTTGACCACCATTTGAAGTTGTAAAAATCAACCCCTTGTCTCCTTGTTGCAGCTTGCCATCATACTAAATGACATGGGTGCATATAGAAGCAAACTCAAGAAAAACTACTAGATTTAGGCAGCGCATAAAAGAGTTTATCGAGAAGTTGGGTGTTACTTAAAATGCAAAATCAAAGTTTAATATTTGCAGTATTCTAGGAAGGATAATGCTGATAAAGATAACTTTTATGCTTATAATCTTCAAATGTATTTACTAAGATAATTGTAATAAAAGAGTTCAACAAACTGCTGGGTGTTACTTTGAATTGCAATATCAAAATTTTAAAATTTTTGCAATATTGTTATAGGAAGGAGCATGTCAATTATATATTGTGAAAGGAAAAGAAAAGATAGCATACCTCAACTTGTCTGAAGGACTATAACGGCGTTTGAATGCGACTGAGAGTGCGTTTGAAGGGAGAGAAATGCTTGGAGTGAAGGACATCAGTTCATCCTGAAAAAAAATGATTTTTAAACTACATATTCAAAAAAAGAGACAGATACCAACTGGAAGACATACAATTTAGAATTTTTACATATTCAAAAAAAGAAACAGCTACCAACTGGAAGACATACAATCCAGAATTTGTAAAAAAAAATCTATCATGAAGTTGCGGAAACAACACAATGGCTCTGAGTGAAATATAAAGGTTTAACAGAACCAATATTATTAACTTCAAAAAATTAAAATTGATGAATAATTGCTAGATAGACCTTATATAAGTATCTCATGTTCAAGTTCTCATCCCGGTATGTTGCAGTGCAAATCCCACTCAGAAGCTGACTCTTAAGAGTTCCATTTATCGATAACATTTTCTTCATATTATCTTCATCTTCTTCCTTCTCTTCCAATGAAACTTCGCCAAGGGGGAATTTTAAGGTTGCTCTTGGCTACAGAAGTAGAAGAATACAAGGGAATTAGAAATAAAGGCAATGTTGTTATAAAAATAGCCAGACATAAAAGCAGTGCATGCAAATGCAGCCTTGGATATGTATCACCGCACAGTAAATGTTTGCATAGGTTGCAGCAAAAAGAATATAATTAACAACAAATAATAGAAGTGATTATACCCAATGGATCTATCATCTATGACCGATGCAATATTTTTAATATCTACGAGCAAGTCATGATAGGTTTTTAACAGCTGAACATGGTTGTTCAGGATTTTTTGACAAGTCATCTTATAGTCAGAAATTAGGAGTCCACGCCGAAATCATGTGTCAGAACGAGCCAATGGATCAGGTAACACAGTGTCATGGAAAGCTGCAATTTGTTTACTAGGAAACGCAATGGGTTCCAACAGACAATGGTAAGTGGGTGAAAAGAAAGAAAGAAAGACAACTTACTCCATTACCTAATTCACACGATCGATATATTGCTAGTGCAATAGTGGCTTCTTTAGGGAAATGGGTGTTTAAGTGTGCTCAATCAGTAAAACATAACAAGAGCTTGAGTGTAAAACAACTAATATAATATTGAGAAACATTAGACTTGCATATTTATCAAAAAATTGTCAAGAATATTCTCACCAAACCACCAGATGGAAGAGCAGATGACAGTTCAAACTTGTAGGCTGTACTAGCGAGATCTGCAACCATTGCCAATTCTCCTTGTTGTGCCTAGTTTAAAATATGAAGTTTTTAGTAAAAGAAACAGCTACAGAGCAAATATTGCATTGCATGTATAAAGTCAAAGCAATATATCTTTGTAACTGTATGATACAGCCTTCCATATGTACTAGGGAGAAGACTTGAGAACAATATAAGATTATAAAGCCACCTGCACACTTACCTTGGGCCATAAATGTGATACTAAATTTTAAAAAACAACTAAAGGTAATGAATTTACTATGGTAAGGGTGATAATTTTAATTATTGAAGTTATCAAAAGTATGTGATTCAAACAGCACCTGTGCATGAAACAGACATATAAGAGCAAGTCCAAAGCATAGTTATATTTACTTGTATAACTATAATATAGAACCAAAATCACAAAAACCTACTCTAATGCATAACTATCTGTAATTGGATACATGCATAAATGGATACTTGGTTGTATATTTAGAACCAAAAATAGCTGTAGTCATCCTCACCACATCATTAATTAACTTGTAATGGAGTGCCAGTTGGTCCACCTTAAAGGAAAGTGAAAGAGTTAGATGAATTGTTATTTAAATTTAGAATTAGTTGTCTTAATTTGCCCAACATTTGAGTGCAAGTTTCATTTTATTATCAAAAACCACTTTTTGGTGCCTAACCATAGCAATGGCTTTAGCTATTTTAGATTTAGCAGTACTTGCTCCAAAAAAAAAAAGGAACCTGTCTTGCACATAAACAGGTGCACAAAGACTCTAAATTGACCAACTTCCCTAATAACGCCCTCGTTCTTTTTCACTACTACTACTACTACCATGAGGTGTTACCTTTTCTACTAATATTCTAATGATATATGACTTATTTAAAACATACTTTGACATATAGTTCATTATGTTTTAACTTTAAAATACCCTTACTATGTGGCTCAAAAATTAGGGTCCTAATTCCAATCGAGCCATCTTGAACCCAACTCTAACATATGATCTTGACTTAAACCAGATTTCTAGCTAGAGTTTGAATAGGCATTGGATCAATAAGAAACATTATAGTTAATCCGAATTTTCATAAGTTTGACTCTAACTCGACTGGATCTCAAAAATACATTTTTTGTTATTATGATTTCCTGAGTAATTTATTATAGAATTGTACGCTTCATATTATTAGGGAAGGAAAAAATAGTTCAATCTACTCTAGGAAATAATAACTTTGCTATAAAATAACATTTCATTCTTTATGTAATATAATGGTTTGGGCTTTGATAATATTGGTTGGACTCTCTATTAGGTTCAAATATTTACTTTAAATTTTAAATAGATCAAATTGGAATCGAGTTTGAATGCTCATTAACAAGCTCAAACTTGACTCAATTTAAACACACGATTTGTGCTCAAACAAAATTCTTCAACTTACAAAATTTTAAGCTCGAATTTGATATGCTATAAAACGACTCGGATTACAACCCTAATGAAGATATACGGAACCTTTCGCATGTTCAGTACATATTACTCGGCTCTTAAGGTGCACAAGCCTAATCGAGTCTTAATTATTTTTAAGTTTTTATATATTATATATTTTTTTTATATAGATGTACAATATCTATATATTTAAATTTTAATCGAGTTGAACTCGAGCAGAACCGCTCATATTTGAGCTCTTGTAAGTATGTGGAGAAATCGATTCGAGCTTTCAAGCCGAACTCAAATATATCAAACTTTTTACGAGCTGAGTTTCAAAATTAAAAATTGGAGGCTCGGTCGATTTGAGCTCGAGCCCGAGCTTTTTATCGAACTCAATCCAGACAGCATTCGACTCGGCTTGCTCGATTACACCCCTATTCATACTATTATCTTCCTCTCCCTCATACTTTACTTTACTTGCATTTACTTATACTTGCAGAACAACAAAATAAGAGCTAAAAGAAGCTTGTAAGTAGAGAAATGAAAGTCATGCTATTTCTAACGACCGCGGCTATGAAAATTAGCCTATACTCACCAGCTAAAATTTTAATCATACTATGGTTTATCCTAATCCAGCCTACCCGGCCCTGACTCGGGGGCTATCACTATGAGCAGGACTAATGCTCACTACTAGTATCTAGCCTTGACAAAAAGTGATCGGGTGTAATACTAGTTCAACTTACAATGTAGGACATTGTAAAATTTTATCTTATTAACGCAAAAAATATAATTTAATGTTGAAATGAAATGAAATTTAAAATTTGTTAAGATGGTTATTTATCTAAATCTATAAAATATTATGGAATAGCAGAATGAAATGTATTAAATAAATTGTTTGGACCTTGATATCGCGAGTGGCAGTGAGATGCAACGAAGGAGAGAGCTGAAACTTGGCCTTAACAAGCGCATTACGTTCTTCGACGTCGTAATCCAGAGAAAGATGCTTAGAAGTGAAGGTGAGATGCGGGTCATTCACTTGTCCTCGAGTGTCATTACGGAAACTGAGCTTGAATTTGACCAAATTGTCCATTAATTTGGTGGATATTTTGTTGAAACACAAGGAGCTTTCACTGTCGAACTCTGACGTCACTCTCAGGGGTGCTGCTCGCCACCACATCAAACTAGTCTCTGCTGGGTTTTTGTTTTGGGGTGTTCCTGTTGTTGTTGATTCCATCTCTCCCTCCTCTCTATCTCTCTCTCTCTCAAACTAGTCTCTCCCTCCCTCTCTCACTCTGCAGTCTGTTGTTGATAGAAGATTAGGATTAGGCTTTATTTTGGGGAGGAGGATTTGTCGGGTCGAATCGGATCACTCAAGAGGGTCTATTCTATCAAACTGTATTTACCAATTTTTCCAGACTACAAAATTACACCTCACACAAAATATCTACTCCCTCTTTACCGTTTTCTTTTTGTCCATTAAATTTTTCACATTTTAAACTTACCCAAAATAGTCAATTAAACTTACCCAAAATAGTCGATGAATCCACCACTTTCTCACTTTTCTTTCCTTTTCACACTACTTTTTACTTTACTATCTCCCTTTTATACATTAAAAATTAATTGGTCTCATCACTTCACCCACTTTTCTTTCTCTATTCTACTACTCCCTCTGTCCATTTCAATTGTTATCATTTTCTTATATTTAATGAAATAGCATAAGCTTGTATATATATTAAATTTAATTATTAATTATTAATTATTAATATAATGAATAATAACGGTTTAATTTTTATTCTCTTATATTTATATAGTAAATTTTGCAATATTTCCTAACATTTTCATGAACCAAATATTTTAAATCTATTTAGATTTATACTCCCTCCGTCCCAGCAGGTTGTTTACGCTGGGGGAGGGAGGTCTTGACACGCATTTTAAGGCTTATAAAAAGTATAATTCTATAAATTTTTTTGGAAATTTTTTTTTCTGTATAAAAATATAATAGTTTAACTTTTATTCAGAAAAAGAAAATTTTAAAAATAAATTATGGAACTATGTTTTATAAGAGCCTTAAAATGCGTGTCGAGTGCACGGTTCCC
>PHNY01248018.1:22829-35708 GCA_003724115.2 Anethum foeniculum
CGGGACAGAGGGAGTAATATTTTGATAAATATTTACAAGAAAAAAAATCACATGATTATTTTCAATTGAAATAATATACATACAAAAAATATTATTTTCATGTTATTTTTATGATAAATATTATATTAATTTTATACTAATTTACATATATGTTATAATGCAATTATTATATATTATTAAAAGCCTAAATTTTTAAAACTAAAATTTAAATTTAAATTTAGTTAATCTATACATTCATTTTTAAAATTTGTAGGCGTTATAGTTTTTAATTTTGTAGGAATAAATTCTTTAAATTAAGAATTTGAGAGATTTTTGTTAGGGAACTATATGAATTAATGGAATTAAAAAATATAGGAACAATGTCAAATGTAAGGGAATCATATAATTGTTATCAAAGATAAATGTAATATAATAATGAATCATGAGATTGAAATGTGAAGTTGTCTATTTAATCACTAAAATCTTATAAGGGTAAAATTTGCCTATTTAAGGACACCTAATATAAATATGAATAATTTCTTAATAACTAATATTATATGTTGTGCAAGGCATGTCTGTATATAACAAGATTTAATCACTTTGACAACTCTAAGATTAGTTGATTTGTAATTTGTATTTTGTGTACGTATGCTTTGAGTCTATAATATTGCCTAGAAAACTACACTGAGATATTTTTCTTGGTACAGCCATCCAGCTATGGAATAATCTTCTGGAAGAAGATCAAGAATTGATCATGCCTCAGAAAGTAGTTTGGAGTTAATAAAGGTTGTAGTTTGAAAAATGTTCTAAGTCACTTGTCGAGAAGTCACAGATCAAGTCTACAAAGAAGTCATCTCTACAGAGAAATCGTGTCTACAGAGAATTATCTCAACATAGAAGTCAAGTCTACAGAGAAGTCATCTCTACAGAAAAGTCATGTCTACAGAGAAGTCACGTCTACAGAGAAGTCACGTCTACAGAAAAATCAAGTCTAGAAGTCATTTGTTTCGAGAAGTCATAAGCTACAAAGATCTTATATCGAGAAGTCAAGGAACTTGATATAGAGAACTCACCAAACCTATCGAGAAATGACTTCTTGGAAATACAAATGTTATCGTGAAGTAAACATATCGCGAAGTCATTTCTGTAGTCATCTGAACATCTCAGTAAACATCTCTACCTAGATATCGCGGTCACAGTTCAATGCACAGAATATGCTTTCTTCTTGAATATCTAAATTACGAGTCAACAAACAATCTCACATCGAGATTGAAAGTCTACAAATGCAGCTTGAAGAGTGAAAATCAATGGACAAGATGATCTAGACAAAAAGGGTGCAACAGCTTTGCAACAAGCTGATAGGACAGAACGCTATAAATAGTAATAGAACAAAGTATCCTTAATTTTCTAGTTAGTCCATTTTAGTGCAAGTCCATGTAAATTGTGCATGCTTATCTATATAGTATGGTACAGTCCTCTTTATACAGATGTAACAAACAGATCAAACTTGTAAGCACTCTTGAGAAAGCAGCTAAGTTCTTATTTTTAAGAACTTGGATTTGTAACATAACCTATTTGATTTTGAAATAAAATCAAGTAAGTTTTGATAACTTGTGTGTCTGCATCTTTCTGGTTACATATGAGTTATCTCTACAAATATAATTGCCTAACTGTTTAGTTCACCAAGCCTTAATCAAATCAGTTTATAAAAGATTTTAAAAACCAAGTAAATCTAAGATACACACATTCACCCCCCCTCTGTGTGCATTTCATACTTAACATTATATGATTCAGATAATATTTAGAGGGGTGTATTCAATTGGGATTTTATAATTTTTTTTAAATTTTTAAAATTGTTGGGTATTCGTTTTGGATTCTAAATAATCCATCAAAGTTTGGTGGTATTCAATAAAGATTGAAAAATGTCTTTTAAAATCTGGAGGTATTCAATTCAGATTTGAAAAAGTCCATTAAAATCTGATGGTATTTAATTTGGATTTTAAATAATTCATTAAAATCTGGGGTATTCAAAAGTCCATGAACTTTCGTAGTGTATTTTATATTTTTTGAAATCTTATCAAAATCCATAAGATTTTGGAGAATTTGTCAAAATCTCTACCTAAATCAGTAAGACTCTATGAGATTTTAAATAACTTCGTTAAAATCTGCAACAATCATTTAAAATTTATAGATTATTATCGATCATCTAAAATCCAAAGTGAATACAGCACCCTTAGTTGTTTATCTCTAAATTATTCAAAAAAAAAGTTAAAACTATATTTTTTATACACTTTAAATTGTGTGCCGAATTTCCTATTTAAAATATAAATAATATACGAGTATATTTTTGGGCAATTTTTTTTAGCAGTTTCGAGGATTTGATGATATTTATGACGATTGACTTCACTTATATATAACATGCATATGGTTTTTGTTCTCCAATCTGTTCCTCAACCATTTTAAAACAAAATCAGGTACATTCAAAATATATACATCATCCAAAATACGGAGGTTTAGAATATAATACAAAATGTTTATCATATGAATACAAATAGAAGCTAAATAATTTATTAAGGATGTGGAGTAATTAATTCTCAAATTGTTAACCATTTGAGAAAAATTCTTACGGGAATATTTGATTTACCCGAAAACAAAGTACAGAACTAGTAATTTAGCTAACTATCAATAATAATTTAAGAAATGATTCTTGACTGGAATTAATAATCGAAGAAAGTCCTCATATCAAAGGACGCGCTGTGAATAAATTTTTGATTAAATAATAGTAGATATTTTGTTCATATAAACTTGGAACCCGTATTTAAAAGTTTGAGGAGGGGCGCCCTCACACCTGAGGACGCGTTCTAGGTGACTCAAACATGATTAAGACAAATACTATCACATTCCGTTTAATTAAACATAAACATCACATGAGCACAATTAAATAGTCATAGTTAGGCTTGTCAATGGATCGGGGATCCGGTCCGATCCGGTCCAACCCGAGTCTTAATAAGTGGATATGGATTTGAACAAAAAAAAACCGATCCGATAATAATCCGATCCGATAAGGATCCGATCCATTAAGAAGTAGATATGGATTTTGACTCATCAGATTCGATAAAGACCCGATCCGAACTACATAAATTATATATTTATAATTTTTATATATTAATTAGATTTGACTAAATAATATCAAATTAATTAATTTATATATATATATCTATCATTTTTTCTTTTAAAGTTATTTTATTGTATTTTCGCAAAAATTATAATCTCATTATATTATAATATCTCGTACACTCCATTATGGGATGAACCATATAAATGAAAAGTTATTTTCATGCAAAATGTTTTTATTCACAATTCATAAAAATTCTTTATTTTAATTTATTATATATATATATATATAATTATATAATATTTCAAACTCAATATTTATCGCTCAATTTCAGATATTTTAATTTTGACGACTAATTTTTTATTATATAATGTTTTGTGCTTAGATTTAGTGTATCAATAAATCATGTTTAAATTAATATTATTTATTTAAAAAAATTTAAATGGATCCGGAGGTCCGATCCGATAATCCGAAATCCTAATAGATTGGATATGGATGATGCTATTAAAAGTCTGAGAACAATCCGATCCGAATCCGATCCGACAATTTTAAATGGATATGGATATGGATTTACTCAAATCCGATCCAAACCCGACCCATTGACAAGCCTAGTCATAGTTAATGGTTTATTCTCGGTCTGACTCACCACAAGCACGATTAGATAGTCGAGATTTGTAAGGTTATAAGTAGACCTGGCAATTCTTCGAATAACTGGTTCGGTTTCGGATCGGATCAATTTCGAATCGGATCCACTTTTGGATTATGATATATTTAGAGGTCATTCGGATCGGATCGGATGTGATTCGGTTCGGGTCTAATTCGGATTAATATCGGATGAAATTCGGGTTAAGATCTGTCAAAATTCGGTTAGGATTAAATTTGGTTCAGATATTTTCGGATCATAACTTATTAATTTTTTCAATGTGAGACTTTTAAAATATATTTTTTTTATTAAATGTAGTATTTTTAATATAATATAATGTACTTTTTCAAAAAAATATGATTAAATAATTATGTTGTGATAAGTATAAAATTATTTTAAATATGAATTTTGCTTATAAATAGGAAATTTTCGTAACAGCTAATGTATATTGATAATAAGTTATGACTAGTTAAACTATAACAACTAAACTAAACACAATTTTATCATTTTTCTAATTCGGATTTATATCGGATTGCATATTTCGGGTCGTATTCGGTTCGGATAACATATTATTCGGTTTTAATCGGTTCCAAGTTATAATCGGATCTAGTATTTGAGATCATTTTCAGTTAAGTTTTCGGTTCGGGTGATTTTCAGACCGGTTTAATTGATTTTCGGGTCATCATTGGACTGTATGATTCGGATATCGAATCCATGAATTTCGGTTTGGTTCTTCGGATCCAGACTCATTTTATCGAGTCCAGTTATAAGTCATATTAGTAAAAAAAAAAAACAAAAATATCATATTTCACTCAATTTCCCGCGAAAAACCATTATCCTAAATCTAGATTTTCCAGCAAAGAACTCTATCCTAAATCTAAATTCTGATAACAACTTTTAAATTTTATTATTATCAGATTCCTCAATCAACGGTTTATGTTCTGCAATCTATTCCTCAACTATTTAAAAATAATTTTTTTATTAATAAAGTCAGGTACATTCAAAATATATACATTATCAAGGTTTAAAATATATTTATCACTTGAATACAGATAGAAACCAAATAATTTATTAAGAAAGTGGAGTAATTAAATCTGAAACTGTTATTTCAGAAAAGTTGTTGCGGTAACATTTTATTCACCCGAAAACAAAGTACAGAAGAAGCAAATATAAACAGAAATTACAAAACCCCAAAACCTCATCCATCCCCAACCATGAATTTCTTAAACCCCAAAAACCAAAAACCACAACTCCAATTGAAACTGGAGCAAGCCTTCTCACATCTCCAAACCCACTTGACAAATCTTCAAAACCAACTCGCTTCCAGCATTAAACCACCTTTTTTTCCTAACCCTAACCCTAACCCTAACCCCACTTGGGCTCGTATCTCCACTAACCCCCCTCCTTCCCCTTCTCCTTCTTCTTCTTCGTTATCGATACGAGAAATCGAAGAAAGGTTAGCCGGGGTTCCCGTCTACGCTCTCAGCAACCCGGCTGATGAATTCGTGTTGGTTTCCAGTGGGAGTTCCGGGAAATCTCTTGGGTTGTTTTGTTTTAAGGAAGAGGATGTTAATACCCTTTTGGACCAGATGAAATTAATGGACCCCGCAATGCGAGATGGCTCCAAAGTTGTTGCTGTTGCGCTTAATAAAGTAGTCATGCTTTGGTTCCATTTTAATTATTGTATGATAATTTTGAGTTTCGGGTTTTTTATTGTATTGTTTTTTTGCAGGTTTTTCAGCTTAAAGTTGATGGTGTCGGGTTTAGGTTGATACCGGAGGCTTCCCAGATCAATAATGCAATTGCTGTACGTCATTCATTTTTATCACTTTATGCTATCGTTATTACTTAATAACTTTTCTCTGCTATTTTACCCTGCGCCATTCTTATATGCAATATTTAGTAACCAAATGAAAGATAAAATAATCTTATTTATTGTAAAAATAATAAATAATAAATCAAAATTAGTAAGTTCTGAGATATATAACAAAATTAAATTTTATTAGGACTTAATACGTATATATATATATGTAGATATGTGGATGAGGGAAATAGACTCGAAGGGGGACGTACTTGTGATTAACTAACTATATAATACAACTTGTAATTTTTTTACCAAAGTAATTATGGGACTAGAGCATGGTTGTTAAGTCGACAAGTCGAGCCAAGGCGCCCGAGTACCTTCAAATTGACTAGACGACAAGTTGCTCGACTAGTCGTAAAAAGTCGAGAAATAGTCGACATACATATATTTGGAGTAATTATAATATATAATATAAGTTAACACATATCAAGTTTATAATTCAAATAAAACCAATAGATAACAAGTTCAAGTATCCAAAGTCACAGAGTGAAAGCAACTAAAAAACACAATAATGCATCATAGAGTAAAAAAACTAAGCAAATACAATAATGCATCAAAAGTCATCCATCTCATCATCCATCTAATAATCATGCTCTCCATCTCCCTATCGAGTATTCTCCTCGGGTGGTTCAATCTTTTTCTGAAAAAAGATCAGCAGCAAAAGATTAGTAAAGAAAGTTTTAAAGTAATGAATTAAATTTGAAGTTGTTAAAAATTCATTTATATGCAAAAGAATAAATAATAAAAAAAGAAACAAAAAAATTGAGCAAAAAGATAACGAGAAGAAGTAAATAGATGAAATAAATAAAAAATTTGAAATTAAAAGTAAAAAAACGTTTTGAAATAAAAAGTAAAAAAAAAGACACGTATATATACATACAGACTGACTGTGTGTATTTTCAACGTCGGTAAAAAATATGAGAGAGGAAAAGTCAAGAGAAGAAAGAAGATTGGAGAAGGAGAAGAGAGATTAGATAAAGAAGAAGATTGGAGATGAGCATGTATCTCTATTATTCGTTATTTTTTCTAAGACTGGACAATGATTAGGTAATGAGATAATTTTTGGTGTTTGCAGTATGTTTCTTATTCGATTTTTGGTGACCAATGTATTCTATCAAGCTACATTCAGTTTCTTAAAACTCTTATTGCATCTTTTGTGATTGAAGCTATATATCCAAAAAATAAAAGCTGGATAGTACAACACAAAATAAATTTAATGTGCAATTTGTGTACTTTATTTGATATTGTTAATGGATACAAATATTACTAGCTTTGAGTGGACAAACATAAAGTCTTATACCTTTTACTCATCTTATGTCAAGTTAAGAATGATTATGATTCTTGCTTATAGGAAAGAAAAAGAGCTGGTTCCTCTGATGGTAGCTTCTCTGGAGTTCCAGTTTTCCAGGTTCTGTTTTCATACTTATTTGGTCATTTTACCTTTTGTGTATTTTTAAAATAATATCTAGCAATATTTACTTAGGTTGGAGACACCCCGGAAAAAGTGTGTCCAGATAATGAGTCTGACCTTGAAAGTAACTTTTATGCTTATTTGTGGAAATGCCATAGATATCAGTTAGTACATTTTAACAAGATCATGACTTCAGTAAACAATGATTGCTAGGGGATTCTTTTTCATTTTTGTGTGAGCATCAAAATAACATATTTTCAGCAATAGATTGATATATGATTTTTTTCATTTAGCATGTTTATGGAAGAGAATGTTTTTGGTTTGAACTTCATCATTGTGATTGGGAATGCAACTTAAATGTCGCCTCCTGCTCATGTTCCTTCGCTTTCTCCTCTCCCCCTTGCATGAGGTGCTGGCCTTCTTGAGCCGGTCTAAGAAAAAGCTCCTCGAGGCGCTTGCTTGGGCGTGACTTCTACATTATCGAACATGATAATATCCAATTATTATTGCTTCCTGAATCAGACGATCATTCGGTCCGTTTTCTGAACTAGATAACCATCTGGTCATTAAGATTATATAGAACAAAACTATATAAAATAATTGAGAACAACAAAATCTGAATTTAGACTATAATAATAAAACTTAGCATATCGATACTGCCCAAGCCTAGCTGAATCCTTACATGTAGAATACAGATTTAATTAGTTCCTAATGAAGTTGTGATGTGATGGATATGAACACAAAAACGAAATGTTAAATATGAAAATATAGATATATTTTAACTAGGGAGCTTTCTCCCAAGCATCAATATTCAATTGTTATGCTTGTGGGCTGCAAAATAGTAATCCCAGATAACTCTGTATATGGTTTCATAAAATATAAATCCATAAAGCCCCGTCTTTGAGCGTCAAAATTTTGCATAAAAGTTGAAAATACTAAGTCATTAACATCTTAAAGTATGTTCCCTCGTCATCAGAAAAATAAAAATAAAGTACATACCCTCAAAAAAAAAGTGTATCTGACAGTATATAACAGTAAATTGTACATTGAGAAGTCATTATTCAGCAAGCACCTGTACACTAATTGAATAGGATGCAGTCATTCAATATTGGCGGCAATGGCAAAAACACAAGGCAGCAGAAAAGATTAAGAAAATGCAGGCTTCAGATCACAATGCAACCCCAAAACATAGTTTTTGAAAATTCCAATAGTGCTAGAATTGAATAAGAAAATCTGTCACTGCTGAAGTTTTAGGATGCTAGGGGCCTACAACATAAAAATATAATATCTTTTTAGTTTCCTTTTATAGGTGTCACCTCAGAAACTACCTTGTACCATTTAAATTCTTCATGCTGCTTCATGGTAGTGTTTTAGGAAATCAGACACCTTTTGATATCTTATAAGTGGCCACATCAATCCTCAAGAGAGCACAACTCCAAAAAACAAAGACAAGTTTACTTCATCCCAGCCCCACCATATGTGAAGCTGAAATTGACCAGATCAGGTTCGTCTCCTAGGAATAAGTGTCTCAAAAATCAGGATTACGAGGCCCTCTTCATGTCCAAATATTCATCAGTCCTAACTGACTTACCGAAATTGTAGAGGATTACAAATTTATCCTCTAAGCTGGGGAAAAGAGGATGCCCTTTGTTGCAAATCGGCACCAAGTCGGAGCCTTTTAATTTATTAAGAATATCGTGTGCAGTTTTTAAAATTTTTCTTTTAAAAGCTAGCTAGCTTGCAGTCCCAAAAAAGCAAAGAAAATTACGAAACGTGTGTTCGGAAGAAAGGGACTGGTATGACGATAAAGAAAATGCAGTACAGGTACAGATTTCAGCACAAAAGTGAAACACAATGAATAAACATAACGAGTTTTTTTTTTTTTTTTTAGAAACAATAAGCACAACATACACAAGCTCAGTTAACTCTCAACTAATGTGGTCATGGAGTACAGGCACTTAGTAAGTTATAGTAGTATAATCAGACATAGTATTCAATTGGTTATGTATGTGTGTGTATGTGTATATATATATATTTGTGTGTGTGGTGTGTGTATATGTATTGGACTTATTTGTTATTGGGTTTGATTATCGGCCTGCTTGTTGTGGGCCTTAGTATAGTTAATTATGTGCATATATACTTGATATACACGTCTCAGTTCGACACACTTTGATTATACACTGTTCTTCAGAATAATATTGAATAATTGTTCTCGGGTTATTGTATACTTCTTTGCTTAATATCTGTTTTAGTATATTGTCCTGCATCATGTTGTATTTAAGTTGATAATACACACACATATGCACACAAAGACTTAACAAATCAATATCCGTATAGAATTATACACGGACAACTTGAAAATTGATAACTAGTTGCTGCATAACCTTTTCCATATTTAATAATCACAGAATTAGGGTTCATAGAACGAAAACTTACCTGTAACCTGAATTGAATAGATACTTGTATGCCCTATATTTGTAGGCAAAGCCCTCCAAAGTAAAATGAGAAGAAAAGATTTTAAACCTACTAAATTAGTAGTCTCTTTTGGGCCGGATTAAATAGTAAACCATGAGCCTTGTAAGATAAAATCTTAGATAATATTTGATTTGGGTTAAAATAATTAAAATCATGGATTATTAATTAAGTCATTTGGGCTGGGTTTTCTATATATGTTAATCTTTATTTAATATTTACCTTTTAATCTACTTTCAAATATTTCTTAATCCTTTTATATAATTACCTACATTATATTTTATAATTTCTGTCTTACTCTAAATTTAGTATCAAATGCTATATATATATATATATATATATTAAATATTATTTATACTAAATTTATATATAGGCCCGTGCAAAGCATGGGCTCTCTTTGTTGCTAGTATTGATATATTCTTGGACTAGCTTTGTAAAGTACTAATAAAAGATGTTGGAAGGAAATTTTAAATTAAATAAAAAATATGCAAAATAGAAGTCCCGCCAAGTCAAGACTCTGAGCATTAAGTTTAGGGAATGGAGCTCGGTTTGTATCATGTAGACCTGTTCTATAGTTTATTTTTTGTTCAAAAGTAGTTTTAAGGTATGTTGGGCAACAATGTTTGATATATTTCGTCAAAAATATATAGCCAAACAGGCACCTAGTGGCTAGTGTGTTTATTCAGGCCCTTAATCATTGATGTCAGAGCCTTGTTGGCGTGCTGTTTTCCTCATGGCTATGATTATTCTGTCATGGTCGGGATGCTCTATACCTTTTAACTCCCTAATTGTAGCCAATATTCTGAAATTGAATATATCTTAAAAGGTTTTGTCGGAGAGATTGGGGTGTTGGAGAGCATCATTGTTTATACGGCGCAATGGCGACAAGTCGCTGGTAGAGGGTCAGGACGCCATGGCGGACGCCATATATAGTCAGATATATTTAATATATATATTATATGTATATGCATAAATTATATATAAAATATATAAATTCTAAATGATATTGAACTAAAGATCCAAACAGCATTAAACAAAAAAGCCACATTTAGTATTCCACCAGATTAATGAATTAAAATAGGTCATCCTCAACCTTGTCCATATATATTACTATACATACAATATTGATATACACAGGAATATAATCAAACATGTGGTGTGCACAGTGACAAATTGAATAAGTATTACTTAAGACAAATATATTAAGAAAGTGAAAGTGAGGAAGAAGAAGATAATAAGAAGATAAAGAACAACAAAGTATCTGGTTGATTGGAGAGTGGAGACTTGAGTCGTAATCTTTGTTGAGACAATGAGAGAAATTAGGTTTTAGTAGATAGGTTATAAGTTATAACGTATATATATGATTTTGGGCCTATTGGGCCACTTTTTATTAATAAATTTTGGGCGATAATTGTTGGGTCTGGCGCCATGGCGGTAAAAAACGCCATATGGACGCCAAATCACGCCATGTAGACGCCATACAACAGGTACACTGACGAGGTGGATGCCATAAATTTTTCACACGCCTTAACGCCACGCCATATAAACAGTGGTGAGCATGATGACGAATACGCAGAAAAGTGAACAATCAGAAGTAATTTAATTGAAATACAAATTGGCTACAGAAATGGTCTCTAGTGTGATGATGGTGTAAAATTGTGGGGGAATAATGAAGGGAAAAAGTGTTTTGAGATGATGAGAGCGCAAATGCAATTTTTTTTTTGTTTTAAAAAATATGTAAATAACACTAGATAATCTGATACTTTGATGTTGATTCTCGATCCAACTGTTGGAGAGAGGAAATGTTTTTGTTTATTTTATTGATTTTAGCGGCTCTACGAGCTTTTGTTTATTATCATTGCTGTTCACTTGGAAAGGATAGAATGGATTGAAATCCTCACCATTATGTAAATGGGATTAAATTCTCCCAGTTCTGAATATAGAATGGATTGAAATTCCCACTTTGAAAGAATAGATTCAACATGTTTTATCTGTAGAATCCCAGTGACTGGTTTAGTTATTATTCAATGTTTTGTACTTGAGTCTCCTTAGAAGTTCGATGCCTTCCAAAACAAAGCTCAAGAGTCCAGATTGATTAGTTTACAGAGTGAAGCATGCTTATAATACTTTATATGAAGATTTTTCATTCTTATTGACTTTATTTTGATTATCCTTGGTGACTTGATTGGACATTTCATGAATTGCAGTCCAGGAGCTTAATATTGAAGAGCCAAAAGACCAGATATCGTCCTGTTTTCTTCAGAAAGGTTTGTATGGTATAACAGTTCAGGCAACTAAACTTGTAGTTATGCGCCCTTTCCTATCACGTATGATGAACTATTATGGATTATTTAGGAGGATTTAGAGAACTCTTTGCGTAAAGCTTCTAGCGATCAAAGGATAATGAATCCTGCTCTGAGGGAGGGAGATATACAGGTACATATTGATATTTTTTTTGTCAGGCTGTTTAATACTCATACGAAGTACCAACTTTTATTTGATCTCACAGGTGGCTGTTTTTGAAGACATAATCTTAGGGATGAAGGTCAGAGTTTGTATTTCCTATTGTTTCCAATACAAATTCTTGATGAACTCGTCTTGTAGTAAAATAGTCTTCCATCCGTTGTTTTACACATGGTCCTCTCTTAATATTGGAAGTGTATACTAATTAGCAAAATCTACTGTGCAGGATAATTCCAGGTCGGAGTGGGATGACGTGGTATTCATCCCTCCTGGATTCGATGTCACGTCAGATTCATCCCAGCCGAGGGTTTCACAGTGATATCAATAGTAATGTCCATTTGAAAGCTCCTTGAAAGTTGTGTTAAATTGCCTCCAAGTCTCTCAGTCCAGCGTATTCATATCATAAGCTAGAATGTTAGATGGTATTACATTGCTCCAAGTCTTGGTTCTGTTCCTCCATATTTTAAGGGAGAATATAGTAGCTATATGTAATGGTGTTTGTTGCTGGCTTGCTGCCATTCCTCACACTCACATTAAGTGCATTAAGTTTTCAAAAAATCAGTAATTATGACAGATAACTAAAATTAATGAATTGTAGCTTGAAAGTTGCCTGTGATAGTTGTATCCTCCTGCTTGCATTTGTGTGGTCTCGTGTTATGACTGATCAGCACACATATAGTAGGTTTGGTTATAAATTCGGTCCACCGATATAACATTGGTCTTGTAGCATAAAACATTTTAAAACATAATTTCATATCTACTCGTGAAACAAAACATTGCCTATACTATATACTATGCTATAACCCGTGCAATGCACGGGCTAGGTAGTCAATTTTTATTGTCTATATTAAATTTTTATTATTAAGTATTTAATTTTGATGTTGTATAAATTTTCTTTAGTTTTATTATTGTACTTGAAAATATTATATAAT
>PHNY01248020.1:679-17689 GCA_003724115.2 Anethum foeniculum
TAAAAACCGAATAACCGAATTACCGAATTTTTAAAAAATGGTTACCGAAAACCGAACCGAAATTTTATAATACGGTTAACCAAACCGAAATTAATTCGGTTTTCGGTTCGGTTATCGGTTAACCGAACCGAATGCACACCCCTAAGTGTTCCTCAGTGATGCATGATGATGATTAAACAACTCTTTTGGATTCTCAGGTCCACAAGCAGTGTACTCTTTTAAATGGTAACGAACACCTCTAAAAGGTGCAATCAGTCCACTTCTGTGAGGAATGCTTACATTAACCAAATAATATTTACCTATAGACAAGAAAAACACGCTTGCATCATATTAGTTGAGTAAAGAAAAAAAAAGACTTGCTATTTGTATTAATCATTACTAGTAGGAATTAGTAATTTATCTTCTCTAACAAGAGCATCTTTAACTACCCTTGCATTTGATGCAGTTCCTTCCCACCCGCTCAGAATATATGTGAATTTTAAATTAAAAGTGCAGGCAGCCAATACATTGATTGTCGGGTATCCCTTACGACCACGATATTTAGGAACATGTTTACTAGGAACTCTAATACGAACATGTGTTCCATCAATATCACCAACACAATCCTGGAATACATAATATATTAATGGTATTTAGAATTGAACAAATCTACTTACGTATATATGTAATAAATGAGTTTCATTTACCTTAAAAAAAAAAAAAAACCTTCTTTTCTTGTGGATCTCTTGTGGAAATTTTTGACCACTAGGCTGCTGAAGAAAACGATCCTCTAATGCTATTATCGCATCCAAGACTTTATGCAAAGTTCTGGTTGTGGTCGAAGAAGAGCGACGATACAACCACGAAATAAAATGATTCCTCTGATCACCTCCTATAATATGTAAGAATCTAGCAACTTGCTCTTCAACTGACATTCGTTGAGTTGGTCGTAGCCCTCTATAATTTACTAATAGACTACATAATTTTAGAAAAGTTTCTTTATTCATGCGAATTGTTTCACGACATCTATCACGGTTTGAAAGATCGTCCAATAATTCTTCTGTCACTCTTTGTCTATGTAATCGTAGCTCCCTACTAGGTAGATTAAGACGCTTCATGTGCTCATGTTTACGATGCACAAGAAATACTAAAACTACACAAATTAATTGAATAGCAGCTTGTTTTTGAATAAGTACCCAATGCCGAATTTGATTTGCTCTCTCAAATATACTATGATCCATCTCCACAAAAATTAAAAGTTAGTACTACACAAATTATGTATAAATTAGATTTTATTCACCAATTTATAATCTTTAACCTTATGATTTTTTTTATAGAATAAAAATCGCACAATATGAACATTTTAAAGACTTTCCAGAAACATGTGTATAACACCATCGACAAGCACATAGCCAGTAGTTAACAGACAATATAACATATAGAATAAGTTCTTCAAACTTACTCCGCTGCTTTATAAGAAGTAACTTACAAGATTCACAAACTACAGAATAAATTTAAATGTTCCCGGTTAAACTTTTCCAATAGGTATTACCTACTTGTCATAACTCACACCGTAACGATTCCATTGACTAATTAAATAAATTTTAAAAAGGAAGAATCTTTCAAACTGGGATTCAGCCTATTACTGAGTCAAGTAAGCATAGATAACAATCTGTAGACCATACCCACATGTACAAGAATTGCAGAAACACAATCATGATTTAACAGTGTAATCTTGCAATCAACAAACACACATTTAACCCGCATATATGCATACATACATACATGAAGTTGTCAGTACCTATATTTAAGAAGTAGCAAAGAAGGCTGATAAAATAAAAAGAAATTAAAGAAGCATAACATGTATCACGAGTAAACCAATAATCTCAGTTTTGATTAATGTATTTCATAGTACCTGGAGTTTGAAATTTTTCTCAGAGACGTGAAGCAAAGGTCAGAAAAAGAAGAAGACGTGAAGGTGAACATAGGTGAACAACTAGAAGTGTTAACGTGTTATAACCCGACTACGATCTGATAAAAAAAAAATAATGGGTACTATTGGAATATTACAACACTTGATAGAGACGTTGTTGGGAATATAGACTAATAAACACAACAATGAGACAGTTATATAACAGCGACCTGCTCCTCAGTTCGCCCAGAAAACCTATGCAAATAATCTGTATATATTGTGTATATAGAGAACAGAAAAAGAGAGAATTAATAGCTAGGGTTTCGGATGTGTATATTCTATTTTTGTTCCATACTTTTATGTTCAGTATATAATACAAAATAAAACGTAGCAGCAGACAATCCATTAATTAAAATAGATATTCTAACTTAAAACACATTTAGTAGAATATCAATCAGCATCAGGATTTTCGTTTCAGTTACAGACCATCAGGATTTATCAAATACTGATGACAGGCCCGTCTGGTCAAATACTGATATAGCCATCAGGATTTCTGACCCATCAGGATTTGCTAAGTCCTGATACAGCTCATCATCAGAGTTTGTAAACTCTGACTCGCAAAATACTGACGACATACCTGTAGCACATAAATTCTGATGCATAATATTCATATTAAAATAATATAATAAGTCAATATTTAATTAATTAAACAAGCAGTAAAATACCTCGCCCAAGTCGCCTCGCGTACGCGAGACGCCGAGACATTTTCGCCCAAATCGCCTTTCGACCCGTGGCGTGGCGTGACGAGGCGGCGTCGCGCGTGTGCGAGGCCCACACTAGCTTCATGCACACCCACATGTCTTAGTAGTTGTAAACTACTCTTGCACATGTTATTATATAAGCCACTCAACCTTTCTTTACAATTTCAATGTGGGACATAACTAGAGATGCACAAAAAGCCCATCGAGCCGGGCTTTATCCGGGCCTTAAAAAGCCCGTGTTTTTTTTAAAACGAATCGGGCCGGGCCGGGCCGGGCTTTCTCTAAAATATGAGGCCCGTTTTAGGCTCGCGGGCCGGGCCGGATCGGGCCGTGCTTTTATCCGGGTTTTTTTTATTTATATATTAAATATTAATTTTTATTTTGTGACTCGATTTGTGAGTAGTTTAGATACCGGGAAAAAAAATATCTCAAACTATGAGAATTAGTAGTTAGATACTGAAACAAATAATATTCATTAATATTATATTCAACGGTTCTCTTTCTTTAATATTAAAACATATTCTTTAATATTATAGTCAACGATTCTTTAACCTAAAGTACCGACGGTTGTTATTTAATGTAATAAATAGAAAAATCAACCAAATATACCTCAATTGCTTCTAATTGTATAATATTGTTTTTAAAAATTTATGAAATATATTGTATATTTATAAATTTTATATAAAATATTCGGATTTTTATCCGGGCCGAACCGGGTTTTTATCCGGGTTTTTTCAGAACCGGGTTTTATCCGGGATTTTTAGGGCTTCGGGCCGGGCCAGATTTTCAAGGAAAAAGGAAGTCCGTTTAAGGTCCGCGAGCCGAGCCGAACCGGGCCGAGCTTTTTACCGAATCGGGCTTTTTGGATTTTTTTCCAAATTGGATCGGATCGGATTTCGGGATTCAAATTTTTTGAACATCTGTAGACATAACCCACATATCTATTTCAAGCTATTAACCTCAACTCTATTTTTTTTATGTATCACACTAAAAAAAATGACTTAAATCCAAATATAAAAGTTTAAGTTATCGTAGAAATAACCTGAAATTACATTAAGAACATATCTTTAATATGTATCAAATTTTCCATTTTTTAACTGATGTGCCTTCTATTCTTTATCTTTAATATGTATTAAATTTTCCATTTTTTAACTGATGTGCCTTCTATTCTTTCCCAATCTTCCCGATTTTAGGAAGAAAATTATTTGGAGAGACTTAGCCTCTTTTTTCCTTAAAAAACTCTTTCATAAAAGAAAATTTAGATAGCTTCTCTTCTTTCGTTTTTTTTTTTTTTTTTTTTTAACTCTGTAGCACAGTGTAAATAAGTGTATCAGGTTATACAACCGATTATTCGTACGGCAATAAGAAAAAAGTTTTTGTATTGAAAATATAAATAGAATTGACAGAGTCGTGGTCACCTGTATACATACACTTTTTGTGTATGGATAATTTTCTTCAAGACCAAAGTGGCAAGGAGAAGCAGTAGTAATCTTCATTGACTTGTCTCCCGCGAAACATGGGCTTGGATGGAGATCACCCAGTTCGTTCATCACACGCTTTTTTCGGTATATACATACATAACAATAATATTACGTATATAAATAGTTACACATAATACTAATAATTGAATGATCTGCATATTTAGCAACTAAATTGTGGTGTGGTGGGGTGTCTTTATTTATTACTCCACATTAATTAAGTAGCTGTTGATTTATTTATTTCATCCTTGCTCCCTTGCCACCACCAATAATTTTATATTTTACAAAAATAAAAAATAAGGCCTTTTTTCACACATTTTATATTTGTCAAAAGACATGATCTTTGTTCCTTTTGGTTATTTTCTTGGTGGTTTTGATCTGGGGTTGGATCTTTTTGGGTGATTGAGATGGGTTCTTGGTAGAAAAATTTTCTTGAATGATTAAATTTTTTATTTTTTGAGAGAGGAGGAAAGGAAAAATGATGTGGAGGGACCCTGGTATCTCTACTGAATCTTTCTACCAGGTTCGTTCAGAATGTACAGATGTTCCCAAGACCAAGTTTAAGATTCGGGTTCGTCCTTGATTCTTTCGGTTTTTTTATTATTTATTATATGTTTTTAGGTGGTATTTTGTTGCATATGTTTCTGAGACATTGGTTGTTTAGTTTTTTAGAAAAATGAATGAACGATTGGTAGATTTGATTGTCCCCGTGTAAAATTTGTGTTTCTTGAGCTTTCAATTTTGTATAATGCTCTTGGTAGATCAAGAATGATTGTTAAGATAATTTTGCGCGCAAGTAGATTATGGCTACAAGGCTTTTGGCTAGTAATTATGATGCACTGGCAATAGTATTTTGGAGTTTGAAGATTTTATGGATAATGTGAGTGCTTTACTTGGTGCTGGAATTTGATGTCTTCAGTAATGCAAAAACCTTAAATTGTGTTTGTTTCTTACCCTGTTTGATGGTCTTAACCAATCTAGACCTTTAAATTACAAGAGCTCATTTAATTCGACAAAAAATTGTAGTTGTCCTAGGTTGTTTTTTCTACAATATTCGTAACCAAATGATTTTTTTGGATTAAAGGCAAGTACCTAATTCTATATATTCTTTACTTTTAATGCATTTGTTCGTAGTGCTAATAACCTCAGGATCTCTCCTCTATCATTAAATGACAAGGAATGAAAGTAAATAAGAGAATAACACACCTTAATGTGTCAATTGGAAAAGCTTACTACAAAATCGCCGGTATCAAATTAGTTATGAAAGATCTTAGATATTATTAGAAGTTCTTACTGCTATGACAGTGACTAGCTGCGTAAATAAATTAATTATCATGACGAATCTTACACCAATTCTGCATCAGTATCACATTATCACTAGAATGGTGATCTTTTAGCTATTTAGGAAGTTTAAGAAAACTTATCCTGCTCAAGGTAAGAATTGGATGATCGTCTTTATTAAACTTGCTAGTAGGTTTCAAACTTTATGCTGATATTCTCCTGTACCCTTTTGTGTGAATTTATCTCCATCTCCACTTTCAGGCTGGAAAAACTCTCAGTGTGCGGAAGTGGCAATCTGCCTTTAGTCCGGAAGGCTATCTTGATATAGGCAAGACACTTAGTCGTATACATCATGGGGTAAGACATACATTCTTGGACAAGTCAAATCTTGCTTAAATGTGTCAAACAAATCACAAATGGGCAAGATGCACTTGCACATATGAAATTTGTGAAGAGTAGTGGGGGTCTTTCTATTAAAATGTATACAGATGACACTTTTTTGCTGTAAGAGTCTTTAGAAAAGATTTAGAAGAATATAGGCTCATTAGGTACATTCTTTATTTTTAAAAATATCTGGGCTATGGCCTATTGTTATTGGTTGTTGCATTATGTGACATGAATCGAAAGAGCAATTACATATCATTCTCTTGACCTGATTTATAAAATATCTGATATTTTAATCTTCCAGAACATTTTCTCTTTTTCCAAAATTTATATACAACTTTGATTGTGGGCTCAACATATTTCTTACATATTTTGTGGCTGAATTAGGGAGTCCATCCAACAATAAGAGGGGAAGTCTGGGAATTCTTACTAGGTTGTTATGATACTACGAGCACATTTGACGAAAGACAGCAGATACGACAACGCCGAAGGTATATTATTCTAAAATTATATTCTATGCAAAATTAGAGAAACCTTTAGTGAGTTCTGCTTCAGGATTTTTCCATTATATATAATTATGTTCATCTATCTTTAAGCATCCTGGCGTCTCCTTGTCCTCTGTCTTTTTTAACTTTAGTGCTATTTAGGTTGCATAGAACAAGCACTTTTTATAAATATCAATGCTAGTTGTTTTTGAAGTTATCTTGACCAACTCAGACTTTAATAGTAAGGAGTGATTTCCTTTTTTAAGGTTTAGGGATGCATTTGATAAAGTAATTCAGATATGATAGGCATCGAGTCATTCACATATTTGATTTGTCCAAAAACATATATTCCTCCAACCGTTGGTGTAGAACATAATATTTACTCAATACTCGTTGAACATCATGTCACATAAAGCTCATTCTATTTATGTTTTTATGCCATTAGGGTCAGATATGCGCAGCTAAAAGATGAGTGCCGTCAAATGTTTCCCATGGTTGGAAGTGGTAGATTCATTACCGCGCCTGTGATTACTGAGGATGGAAAACCTATTCAAGATCCTATTGTACTTCAACAGACATATGATCGTGTTCAAGAAAATGGTGATGCTATAAACTTTTAGCTTTCACCTACGATAACAGGTAAAGTTCTAATTTTCACAATATTATCTATAACAGATGCTTCCAACCACAATGAACAATTACGGGAGGCAGTCCCTCATGGACCTCAAGATGAGAGAATAATCCAATGGAAGCTGACACTGCACCAAATAGGTTTGTCACCTGTATAATTATAAGTTTGGTTCTAAGAGTTGGTTATCTGCGTTCCTTCGCCTGATACCCTACATTTTGAGATTTTTAATCTGCGAATGGCTTCTGATTCCACCTTATATGATTATATTACTGATTTCAGATGTAACCCCAATACTTTTTTTAAAAATTTGCATCTTCCAAAGGTGGTCCTTGACTCCTTGTAAGGTTCCAATGTTTTTCTTACTGCCTTTATATAAAGGAAGAATGGTACAGTCTCTTAATAATAACAACTGTCAGATCAGCTAATATATTTAATAAAAGTCTATTGGGGGGATGGGAGGCGTTGTGTATGAAAGAAATCACCCCTTGGTTATGTCAGCTGGCCAAGTTAAACACTTGACAGGCATTTTTGTCTTATGACCCCTTGCAATCATCTTCACCATCACTCTTTGTGCCATATCCTTCAGTAATTATCTTGCTCTAAATCATGCAAAAATAGGACTCTGCTCTACAAGATAATAGTTTATTAAACTGTGCACATACCTCATTCTCTTGTCATTATGAAAGCCTAATTTTATCATTGTTGCTATTTTCTAATGTCCCTCTATTTTCTTTTGTTTGCTTAATGCTGCTTTTTGTTACTTCCCCATCTTGAATTAATGTCTATGTTAGGTCTCGATGTGAAGCGCACTGACAGGACATTAGTGTATTTTGAGAAGCAAGAAAACTTGTCCAAACTTTGGGATATCCTAGCAGTCTATTCGTGGTTTGATAAAGATGTGGGCTACTGTCAAGGTCAGTTGTTAATAGACTTTCTTGTACTACCGAGGTTTCTTTTCTTTTTTTTTTTTTAACAAAGTTTTGCACTGGGTTGGTTTAGATATTTTTAAAAGAATTGGGAATTATGACTTGGAATCCTTATGGATGTGGAATTTTAGTTCACTTCAGTTAAAAAGTCAGCTTCAGTTACTTGTTTAGACATTTATAGTTTGTATCTGTAATTTGGGTGCATCTCAAACCCAGGTCCCTTTGATGTGATTAACTTTTTTGTAAAAGTTTAATGTTAATTAACAACTGCATCCAGATGGAACTTAATGGTGTCCAGATATGCTTGAATGTAGATGTCATTGTCTCCATTATAAAAGTAGCTTGTAGAAGTTTTGTTATGTTATTTGTATGGTCGTACTGATTCCTGGTTATAAAGAATTGGCTTTTTTATTGCTATCAGGTATGAGTGATCTCTGCTCTCCCATGATTATTCTTCTTGAAGACGAGGCAGATGCCTTTTGGTGTTTTGAACACTTGATGCGTCGATTGGTAAAAGATTATCTCAAACTACATTTGTACTAAACATATATTTGGTTGACATTTTAAATCACCTGCAATTTAAAAATTTATAGAAATGTCATGCTTTTACCTTCTTTTTCATTCCAAGGCCAGTCATACATTTCTAATTTTTTTACTTGTATGAAATAATATGCCAGTACTCTATATACTAGGCGCTAGACCCCGTGTCACTACAACTTCGTTTCCAGTTACTGGCATGCTTTACAATTCGAAAAATCTACTTGTCCTTAATTTTATTGTATATATAAATGCTTTAATAAATTTGGACAAAACTAGGTAATACTTGGTTTTTTTGGAGTATCTATACCTCGAGCTTACTAAATTACTATTCTTTCTACATATTGCAAATATTAATTTTTCTATGATGCATTTGCCATTTGGTTCTTAAAGAGAGGGAATTTCACTTGTACTGCAAACTCGGTTGGCGTTGAGACACAACTTAGTCATTTAGCTGCAGTAACTGAAGTCATTGATCCAAAGCTTCATCAGCATTTAGGTACATCTCCTATTATTGCTCATACACTGTATATTGTGTCAATAAGAAATGATTCATTATTAAGTTTAAAACATGATTTTCTTTTTCACAATTTTGGTACAATTATTCAAAAAGTTAAAATGAGAATAGATGCATTATTATTGTCTAACAAGCCACTACATGTGCATTATGATATGTCGTAGTTGAAGCAATTTCTTTATGTTTGTATTTTTTGGTTAATTCAGTTGCAGAAATTTAATTATTCGCGCTTACATGTCTCCACTAAGACTTGAGCTCTTGATATTATATTACCAAGAGGAGAGGATTTTCGCTATGCTAAAGCCTTGCAGATTTTTTTTTATCTTTTTCTTTGTATCATCAAGTGTTGGCTTTTGGCTAATTATTTGTGACATTTTTTGTGTTCTTTGTTCATGTGTGTCTTCCTCGTTATATTTGTTGCTCTCTTCTGTTTGGATGCAGAGAACCTGGGTGGTGGTGATTATCTATTTGCTTTCCGAATGCTTATGGTTTTGTTCCGTCGTGAGTTCTCTTTTGGTGATTCTTTGTACCTCTGGGAGGTATAGTTCGATATCTTATTAGTGAAACTAAACTCATGTGTATCTTAATTGAAGGGGTAAAAGGAAATTCATAGTGCAACTGTCTCATATTGCAGTAGTTTTCTTCTTTTTGTTAAAGCAAAAAACACATTCGTGAAATTATTATTGTTTTCATTCACTTGAATTCTAGCAAAGCTGAAATATCAGAACTGTTGGCCTGTGTATAGAAAGGTCTGCATCTCTTAAAACATTACTTCTGCATGTTGTCACCTTGTCATGTAAGATGCTTACTTCCAATCTGATTAGCTGAGGAAATTGATTCCCTAACCGACATCACTCCGGGGAAATAAAAATTATTGACAGTAAAAGAAGTGGCTGCAAATCTATGGTTTCCATGCTATGGGCATTTCATAACTCACCAATTAAAAGTTGTGAATCCATGCATATTCACATATGTATATTTTTCTTGAACAATTAGCGTTTGGAAAACCTTCTACAGATGATGTGGGCTCTGGAATACGACCCAGATTTGTGCTCTTTGTATGCGGCGGACCCTGAAGCACAAACTGAGAAGTCAGATGAATCAAAAGGAAAATCAAAATCAAAAAAGCAATTTGGCAAGTACGAAAGAGAAAACCTAAAAAGTGGAGGTAAAGGTGCTGAAACCCCACTCCCCATTTCTGTTTTCTTAGTAGCTAGTGTCCTGAAGGAAAAAAGCTCAAAATTAATAGAGGCTCGTGGATTGGATGATGTTGTTAAGGTCAGTTTTAAAAGTTCAGTTTTGTTACATATTTCTAGTAAGTGTTTATGTTACGTCTTTCATATAACGAATTTCTAGCTGCTTCCAATTTACTCTTTTTGGTATATAACTTATTATCTCTGTTAATTTTAGATATTGAACGACATGAATGGAAATATGGATGCCAAAAAAACGTGCATCGGAGCATTGAAATTACACAAGAAGTACCTAAAAAAGGTATGATATGTTATTGTAGTTAATTATGGTTTCCATTAATTAATTTGTCCCAATTGCAAAATGAACTACCACAGTGATGAGAAGTTGTAGTTTAACTGATTTGTAAGATGTAGAATGTAAACGTTGTTATCTTACGAAGCTAGAAATATACACCCCTATTTCCCCTGGGTCCTCTTCTGGGGCCACCATGGGTGCCGGATAACAATAATTTTTTTCCGTATGTGATTTTGTGTTTGAGCAACTATGTTTGTAATTCGAATCATTACTCTTTCTTCTTCATCGTGTAGGCTTTGATGATAATTTCTGCTATCTTCATGTCCATTGCAGATTAAAAAGCAATAATATGATATGGCGATACCAACCTATTTGTTTGGATGCCATTTCAACACAGCCATGTTTACATGCATTTTTTTTCCACGAGTGCAACCTGTACGAGAGTTGCAGATTACCACACAACTCTAACCCAAATATTTTACTAGCGTATTTTTACCAACAGAAAAATATAGGGGTAGAAATTATGTTGTATTTGTTATAATCTCCACATGTATACAATTGATGGTAACAGAGTAAATTTCCAATTTATGTGTATCCAATAGATGATCATTTGTCTTATTGGCTTATTGGCTACTGATTCTTTAATATAATCAGCTGCAGTGGTATTACGTCATAATGTGTATTTATTGTATTTACTGTGAAAATGGCTCCTTTGTATCCAATCCAAGTTCTCTTTTTAATTAAACAGCAGTTTCCCTGCATTGCCTATAGCAAAAAAGTAATGAACACGGAACATGTCTTGCTATCTGATGAACCAATTTAGCTTTTTCCAACGAAAGCACGAAAACATCACCGGCTGTCTTGGAGATGAAGGATGTGTCCGTAAACATTAGCAACCAAGTGCTTCGACCCGAGCAATCCTTCTATGGAGAGAGTATTGCTTGTTTGGTAGCTTTGTACCACTAAATGAGTATGAATTTTGACAACCAACATAAGCCTTCATTATTTGAATTGCTGCAAACCAGTCTTGAAAAGGCAAATCTCCCCAGTTGAAAAGCGTCATTCAGGCACTCCATCCTGTTTTCGAATTGCCTGTAATGCCTGTTGATGCTAACTCCACAACTGTCACCAGACTCACCACAAGGCTTCGGATGAGGAATTGGATCTTTCTTCAATTTTCTCGCCCAATTGTTTGCTGATCTGTTAACAAATGGCACGAGAAGAGCTTCTGGTGGAGGCAACACGCATCGGCATTGGGGTTGCGTTTGTTGGTGTTGTCGCAGCCACAACCGCAGGTGTTGCATGGGAAAACATACTGAGCATAGTAAGCTGAGTTGGAGACGCAGCATTTCACTTGCTTTTGGGGGGTCTGTTACATGTTACTTTTCGACTTGCGACAGATGTGGATATTGAATCAATGTCGCTAGGATCTGGGAATTTGAATGGATCAACTTATTTTGGTTGCCACATTTGTAATTCAGATTCAGTAGTCCAGAAATCTTCCAATTCTTAGGAGAAATATTGGCTGCTCTATTCGTGTCAGATGGAAGTTTGTAGACGTTCAGTTCAATCATTCTGGAATCCCAATAAATAGTTTCCAATATATAAGCTCACTTGCACCGCCATTCAACACCACTGCAGAAGACTTAAAAGCCCAACCTTGATCCAAGACATTATTGACAAAGGGTATATGATACAAAGATGCCATGGTCTTCTCTTGTTCTTTACTCGGTTTCACAGGTAATGCATCCTTTGGGTTTCCGTTAACCAAAGTTTTACAGTCCTTTACCGACCAACCGTAGCCACATGGAACACACGCGGCAAAGACGACGGAGAAAAAAATGCAGGGACCAGAGAGCAGACATGTATAACTGGAAAGACATATTTAAGGTGGGGCTACAGGAAATACCTTGGAATAGAAAATCATGATTCTCTTTGCCAAGGTATTTTATTCAGCATCACTACCTTCCTCTAATTATAGACAGAAAATTGGACGAGAGAATAATTTTGACATGTGTAACCGTCTATACGGTGTTACTATTCAAAGGCACAATCAAACCACGTAAATTACAGCGAGTGCTGTAACAATAACTTGTGGATCCAGATACATTATTCAAATCCAATAGGAGAGATGATCAATCTTTGATTAAAAGTTTATATCATAGATTTAATAATAGGGTGCCAATGTATGTTGCATATAGATATTTGATTAAATAAATATATGATATAAAACTCATAATTTATTATATGAGGGAAGAGAAAAAATTTGGGGGCAGGAAAAATAATGCCCAAAGCTGAAAACTTCATCCAGACAGTTCTATATGATATTTCATATATTTAAAAGCTATCTTATAAGTTTTACATCATTCTTCAAGCACTACATTATGATGCCAGTTCAGTAACCAACTATGCAAGTACTCCGGAAACAACTGGTTAATGTTGGACATTTGCATTGTTCAATGTCTTCTATCCTAGAAAAGGATATCCAAGAGTTCTCTATTGAGTCATAGTCTACAGAGCTTAACTTGGGTCATCAAAATCCAGGAAAGCATCAATATACAAGAACAATGTGCAACAACCACTTGAGTACCTGCAAGAAGAAATAACTCACCAAGTCATCTCCTGATAAGTTGGCACAAGTTTTCTGCAAGTTTAAAAGAAAAATTGCATCATATTTCTCCGAACTCCTCTCGTTTCCTAAACTGCTTCATATCTTATGTTATACTGGGCATCAATATTTCTTTATTAATAGAAACGAAGTGGAAAGGACTACCTGACTTAAGCTACAATTGGTTCCTCCTGAATGCTGATATCATCAACAAACTGCGCTTTTGGTTCTAAATCTATAAATTGGTTCGACTGGCTAGCTAAATGCGAAATGCTAACCCTACCCTCCCGCTTAATATAGTCAGCAACAGCTTTCATTTCGTCCAGAGAAATGTAAATGTATTTCCCTCTATCATCCATAACACCAGATAACCGCCCTGATTCAGAAACATAAAATTACATCTTGTTAGGCAAAGCATTCATCAGGCAGTGCTGGAAAAGGGATATAGTTCAGTGAATAGTAGATCATACCCATATCTTCTAGTGAGGTAATTCGGTTAATACATTCCTGCATTAACCAAAAGGTTTACCATTTAACTGCATAATTATATAGTATGATAATAAGAAAGCAGGAGAAGCTTTTCTTTCCCTGCAAGTAGTATCTAAGGCAAGAGACGTCTACTTTCATTTATCAGAAAAACATGGTAGATAATAAGCTGTGTGGAACAACACCCAACTATAAGCAGGGAAGGAGTTGACAAGAAAAAATAGGAGGCTTAACGATGAATGAATCACCTCCTCTATATCATTAGATATATAAATAAAGAGGCCAAGTGAGGATTTAAGGTAAATAGTATAACATAAGAACCTGAGTTCGTAATTTAAACTCTGCAGCAAGATCTTCCAGTTGTACACATTTGTGTTTCTGCAATATATTACAAGAAGAAAAATCAGGCCAACAAGTACCTTTAGAATTCAAATTTTGTTGCCAATACACAACAAACACAAAGCACGGATTCAAGTACTATAATTTAAATCAGCTTGAGATTGTCTACGAGTCTCAGTCAGAAATGCAGATTAAGTTTATTAACAAGTAAAAAGAATGGAAGTAAAATAAATAAAAAATTTAACAAAAGAAGGCAAACATGTCCATCTAGCTTTTAAAATCCTAGTTGAAACTCCCGCGAAACTGTTCGTTGTCCCTTGTAAGATAGACTTTACATTGTAAATACTTGTAAAGAACTGAATTAAAAGGTTATACTCAATTTTATTTCTACAAATATATTAATTTTTGCCATTGTCCAACACAACTTTGAATTAAGAAACATAAAAGGTTCAGGCTGGAATCTAGTTAGATATTGTTTCGTCTGAGGTTGCTTAGTCTAGATGATATGATGGGAGTAATTAACCAGCAGGTCAAAGACTTAAAATAACTGAAAATAAACTCCAGGGCTACAGATGAGCAGATATACTGAAGTAGCATGTCATTGGACGCACAGGGTAAAATGAAACCATACACCATAATGCTTAGGAGCTTGATTTTTTATGGATTTTCTTTTTTCTTATAAATTTATGATTAAGCCCATATTGTACCAAGTAACAAGCATATAAGTAGTGGTTACAAAAGAGAACAGAAGCACCTAGAAGTCAAATCTACCTTAATATATTCAACAAAATCAAATAGTAACCCTTGGCTGGCATCTTGAACTTCATTTTCTGTAGTGCCTTCAGCATCAATTGAAAATTCTCCTTTCCACTTCTCAAATTCTAGTGCAGCAGCTTCCTCCTCCTTTGCCTGCTGAGCCTTGGCTTCTTCTTCCTGAATGAAAAATAATAAACTTCGGTATATAAAACCCAAAGACGATCTTTCAAGAAAATTCAATGCAGGGGCAACAAATTAACCAACCATCCTACGTTCTTCTGCCTCTCGCTCCTCATCCTTCTTCCTCCTCATCTCTGCATACCAATCCTGTTTTGTTACCCTTGAGTCACGAGCTGCTTCCTCGGCCTTCAAAAAAAATGAAGGCGGGGGACGTAGATATATAAAAGTCAATTAAAAGTAAATAAAATATATCAAAAATCTATACTGATCTATGTAAAATCATTTAGACCTAAAATGGTACACTTGACAGCATTATAATACCGCTGCAGAATGATAAATAATTTCTAGTAAATGGAAAAAAGTATGATACATCATATTTACTCTATACCTGTCGTTGAGCTTCCCGCTCTTGCCGTTTCTTTTCCTTCTTCTTTGATGCTTTCCTATTATTATACTCCTCTTCACCAAGATCCTCATCAGTCCCATCACCATATTCTGTACCACAAGTAACAAGAAATATAATTCACATAACAAAAGTAGTCTATTATATAAAGTATTGACTCAAGCATGCAAATAACTAGTTCCTAATGCTATAGAGTCGTACTAATCAGACTTAATTACTTCCATCCTAGACAAATGCATTTGGTGAAGAAAAGGAAATACATAAAGTAACAATTTTGCTCATTATTATAAGTTATTACAAGATCCAACAAAGAAAAAGTAAGAATCGGTCAGGTGAGAAGGAAGAGAGTTGATAAAAGAATACGAGTGATTTAAATCAGCAATGCCCATCTAAGAGAAAAGACAGTACAATGACAAATCTTTATTGGGCCATCAAACCTTCCATAACACACACAAACAAACATAAAAGTTAATAAAATAAGTAACCGCAACTCGCGCGGTCCTCCAAAACGGTTTAATTAAGACAAACTTTGCACACACGAAACGACAAATTCTCACAAAGAGGCGACAATAGATAACGTCAAATAATGCAATGTGAATTAAATTCAAATTAAATCAAGGAAGTATTAAATAGATAACAACTGAAACCACGAACCTTCAACACGTGACGTAGAAGCAGCTGAGGTTGTTCTTCTACGCATACGAGTACGAGCAGCAGTAGGTCGCACAACAGCCTCCCTCGGCCGAACCTAAATTCATTTCCAATACAACAAACCATTACACAACAGTCTCAAAAGTAGAAAACAACTTTCAACTACAATTCCTAATCACAGCGTATCCTAATCACAGCATATCAAACCTGAACTTGCTCTTCAGGCTCAACACGCGGAGAAACCTGGGGTCTTCTCCATATATAAAGCGGAATCAACGCCGCAACGAGAAGCATTGAGAGAATTGCAACAAAAATATCTTCCATTGTTTATAATTTCTGCTAAAATATGTACGCACATAATAAATACATAAACACAAAAGAGATTATTCAGTTCAAATATAACAACAGAATCATATATTGATATCTAACCATTCAATAATTTATGTAAATCGCTGTAAGCATATCAGGAAACAAATAAACACGATTAAATTAAAATTGTGTGTGTGTGTGTGTGTGTTAAAGTGAATAAATCAAAGCTTATTGGCTTAAAAATGTGAAAGAGTGAGAAGGCGATGATCATACTCCGATATATCTGAGTGCACCTGTAATGGGGAACTCCGGTTTGGAAATGGACCCTAGTTTAGCTTCCCTCGACTTCTAATTGATTATTATTTTTATCAAAAAATATTAGTTATTTATTACAAGTAGCATCAAGCACAGCATTATAATTCTTCTAATTCTTTTTTTATTTCTTTATTGTTATGAATGCAATTACAAGTTTGATACAATCAATTATCATCTATCTATTATCTATTTGATATTTGAGCCAATAAACCTCCTGTGAAAGTACAATTTTACCCTTATGTTTCACAAAATTACATTCACATACAACTCCTCTCTTTTTGATATAAAAAACTGAAGTTAGTAATATTTTTATAGTGAATCAAACCCAAGAGCTTCTATAATCAATTCAAGCCTCCAACCATTAAGCTACAAAGTTTTTTTGAGCAAATATTACAACTCATTTTACATAAACCACGTCTCTCTTCTTTTATCATGACTTCATTATTATTTTAACTTTTTACTAAAAAAATGATTTTTTTATTATTACTAAAATTTTGTATTCTTAGTTTTCAAAATATCGTCCATAAGTATAAATACATCCACTTTCATTATTTTTAAAATCTACTTTTTAATTACAATATGAC
>PHNY01248037.1:0-15649 GCA_003724115.2 Anethum foeniculum
CGACGGATATTCCGTCGTAAGTTTAATACTTTAATATTTTATTTTTACTTTAAATTTATTTACGAAATTGTAATTGACTTTTATGTCAGTCAAAATCGATATTTTGACTAAACTTACGACAGAAATTTCGCCATAAATAACTTACGACGGATATTCCGTCGTAAGTTTAATACCTTAATATTTTATTTTTACTTTAAATTTATTTATGAAATTGTAATTGACTTTTATGTGAGTCAAAATCGATAGTATGGTTACATATGTAGTTTAGGGGTTATAAATTTAAGGTATGGATTATTGTGTTAGTTTACAATTTATATTGTATTTGTTTTGAGTAATCCAACTCTATGGATGTGAAAATTATCTAAGATAAATGGTGTACGGAAAAAATCAACTAATTTAAATTTTAAATCTTATTTATTTTTACAAAATCGAATTTATAGGTTGAGATTGGAATGTTCCTCCTATTCAAAATATATATTCAAAAAACATATTGAACGATTAAACTGTACAGATGTTAAAATGGTTAAATGAAAATGTTATATTAAAATTTCAAGAATTTTTAAACATTAGACCTTTATTATTTTAACAAATAAAGTATAAATAAACTTAATCAAAAATTTCACCGCACACTCTTATTAGGGAATTGATTAGAACTAAGGTTAGAGTTTGCAATTTACATTGCATTTGTTTTGAGTAATCCAACTGTACATGTGAAAATTGTTAAAAATAAAGAGGGTACAGAAAAAATGAACTAATTTAAGTATTTAAATCTTAATTATTTTTACAAAATCAAATTTAGGGGTTGAGATCCTATCCGTAGAATGTTCCTCTTATTCAAAATAAATATTGAACGATCCGACCATACCGATGTTAAAATGGTTAAAAAAGATGTTATATACAAAATTTCAAGAATATTTTAACAAATAAGATATAATTAAACTTAATCATAAATTTCACTGCACACTCTAATTGGTGGTATTTACTATAACATGAACCAAAATGGCAATTCCATTTTTTTATTAAATAATGAGTGGTTAAAGTAATGATTGTGTATTCTGACATTGCACCAAACACGGTGGCCTTGCCCCTTCTTTCTGGAAGCTCTTGAAAATAGGTAATTTCTGAATTATATACTTTTTCACATCATACTATTAGATTTTGCGATTTTATTAGTTAACATACTTTTAACTGATTGTTAATTAACTGAGAAATCAATTATTAGAATTGTTAGCATCTAGCATTTAGGGATGTAAAAGCTCAGAGCTAGATATATAAATAAATTTCTGGATTATTGTTTTCATGTATGTGTTAATATATACTGCCCTAAATCCAGATTCCACTTGGATTGAATAGAGTACATCACTAGGGAAATATTAAAATGAGCTTCAGGACGAAATTTTTTAAACAGCAAGGGTTCTTGTGATTTGGCCTTAGTAGAAGCAGATTTAATACCAAATCAAGTAAAATTTAATTGTGCTAGGACTTAATATCTTTATTGTTAATAATTTTAAGTATAGCCATGATTTTTCTTTAGAAATATAATCATGATATATGAATTGCTAATTTTGGAAAAAATATAAGAAGCTACAAGTGCATTTACATAATGATTCTTTGTTTTGTTTCAGATCTATCAAATTAGTCAATAATATATCTCTTCACCAAAAAAATTATTGTATTTGAAACAAGGTGTATAGTGGCAAGTTCTCCACTATGAACTTACAGGCCGATATGCTGGCTGAAATCATATTAGGAACTCCTGTCAGGACATTAGTCTATTGCAAAAGGGTGTGCAACAGATGCTGCAATATACTCTCAGAACAGTATTTTACTGATCTGCATCTATCTAGATCATCTGAAGTGCTTATATTTCATCTAGGGGATGATGACGAAGAATATGGTGACCTTGCACGGGCTGAACTAGATGCTGAACGTGACCAACATAATATTCATCATGACCCTCTGATGAGATTATCCCTAGGACTTGACTTTGTAGACTACGTGGCATTAAGTGGTTCAGTTTATGGGTTAATTTTCTTAGAAGATAAATATGATAATTTAGCCTATGTATGCAATCCAATTACACAAGAATACATACTCCTTCAACATTCCGAGTACACTAGTGAACCATATTTAAAGGGATATTATGGCTTTGGATTTGTTGAATCGAACAACCAGTACAAGATTGTACGCTTTTAGAAGTGTAGTTTTCCTTCAACTGAATATAGCCTAGGCTCTGAGGTTTATACACTTGGAACTGGCATGTGAAGAGACCTATGACATGTCCCCTTCCATCTAAATGGATACGATAGGGGTGTGTATGTTAACGACAACCTCGATTGGTTAGCTGATGCAGTTATATGTGCTTTTGATTTGGATGAAGAACCATTTCATTTGATGGAAGCTCCTCTTCTAGCTAGTTGGCATAAAGTTGGGAACTTGGGAGTGCTTAAAGGTTGCTTGTGTATATGTGATATCACACGAAACTATGAACTTGCCATTTGGCCGATGAGAGATTATGGGTGGGAAGATGGGTCGAGTAAAGAACTCGTCATCACTTTTACTCCTCTCATACATGATGGTATAAATACTACATGGTTCGGCTCCTCAAAGGTTTCAAAGATGTAAACATCTTAATGTATTCAATTTTTCACTTATCATCCTGGACATAAAACTTTGCAACGTCACATTTTCCCCGGGGTGAGTTGCTCACATTTGATGCGATGACTTGTGCCCCCAGTATCAGCCTCGAGATTTCACCTTGGTGGGCGTCGCAAGATGAATGTCCTCAAGTTTTCTTATTTATTGCAAAAAATACAACTTTCCTACTTGTAGCTTGATGCTCAGCACTTTCATTACTATTTATATTTCAGAAAACCGTTATGTTTTTAAGCCGTCCTAGTTGTCATTCTCATATTTGTACACCTATTTTCATATTTAAATCACAAGCATAGAACATAAAAACCGTTCAAACCGTATAAAATGTAAATGTATTAAAATGTCTAGCATTAAATGCTAAATTTGTAGCCTGCAGGAATTATCAAAATCTGAAAGTAGGAGTACAAACATGAGATAGAGAACTAGGAAGGCTTGAAAACATAACCGATTCTTGAAATGGAACTAGTAAGAAAAGTGTTGAGCAGCATGTCAGAAGTTGGAAACTTGTATTTTTTGCAGTAAAATAAGCAAAATTGAGGATTACCATCTTGCGACGCCCTCCAAGGTGAAACTCTCGAGGCTAATAAAGCAGGGGGCACAAGTCATCGCATCAAATGTGAGCAACTCACCATCCAAGAAAATGTGATGTTGCAAAGTTTTATTTCGAGGATGATAAGTGAAGAGTTAAAGAGGGTCACTATACATTAAGATGTTCCCATCTTTGAGAACTTTAAGGAGCCGAACCATGTCAGTATTTATACTATCATGTATCAGAGGAGTAAGAGTGTTGACGAGGTCCTTACTCCAACCTTCTTCCTTCTCATAATCTCTCACGGCCAAATGGCAAGTTCATAGTTTGGTGTGATATCACGTATACACAAGCAACCTTTGAGGACTCCCAACTTCTTAACTGTATACCCACTAGCCCGAAGAGGAGCTTCCATCGGATGAAATGATTCTTCATCCAAACCAAAAGCGCATATAGCTTCATCAGCTAACCAATGGAAGTTGACGGTAATATACCCCTATCGTGTCCATTTAGATAAAAGAGGACATGTTCTAGATCTCTCCACATGCCAGTTCCAAGTGTATAAACCTCGGACCCTGGTTTATATTTAGTTGAAGGGAAACTACCCTTGTAAACACGTACAATCTTGTACTAGTTATTCAATTCAACAAATCCAAAGCCATAAAGTCCCTTACTATATGATTATCTGGTGTACTTAGAATGCTGAAGGACTATGTACTCTTAGAATCATCATATTTATCTTCTAAGCAAGTTAACCCATTAACTGAACCACTTAAGACCACATAGTCTACAAAGTCATGTGCGAGGGAAAATCTCATCACAGATTCATGATGAATGTCATGTTGGTCGCGGTCATCATCTAATTCAACAAGTGCAAAGTCATCATATTCTTGGTCATCGTCCCCTCATGAAATATAAGCACTTTAGATGATCTAGATAAACGTAGATCAGTAAAATACTTTTCTAAGAGTATATTTCGCCATCCTTTGCACACACTTTTGCAATAGACTACTGTCCTCACAGGAGTTCTTGATATGATTTCAGCCAGCATATCTACGCGTAAGTCTATAGTAGAGAATTTTCCATTACACACTTTGTATCAAATCCAATAAAAAAATTTTGGTGAAGAAATATATCATGGACTAATTTGATACATCTCAAACCTAACAAAGAATCATTATGCAAATGCACCTCTAGCTTCATATATTTTTTTCCCAAATAAGAAATTCATATATCATGATTATATTTCTAAAGAAAATCATGGCTATACTTAATATTATTAACAATAAACATATTAAGTCCTAGTACAATAAAATTTGCCTTGATTAAACATAGCTTGATTTGGTATCAAATCTTCTTCGACTAAGACCAAATCATAAGAACCCTTGCATTCTTAAAAATTTCATCCTGAAGCTCATTTGAATATTTCCCTAGTTATGAGCTCTAGTGATGAACTATTCAATCCAATACACAAGTGGAATCTGGATTGAGGGATGTATACATTAACACATACATCAAAACACTAATCCAAAAATTCATGTATATATCTAACTCTGAGATTTCACATCATTAAAAGCTAGATGCTAACAATTCTTTATAGTGATTTCTCACTTAGTAATCAGTTAAAATTTGGTTTATTAATAGAATTGCAATATCTAATAGTATGATATGAAAAAACAAAGTGTACAATTCAGAAATTATTGTTAAAATAATAAGCTAAACTTTATTTAATAAATTAAATTATTTAGAATGTTCTTGAAAAGTTCTAGAATAGACCTTTGAGTTCATAGTCTTTTGAGTTCTTGACTTTTTACATTTCAAGATTGTTCATGTACGTGTGAAGTTACATCTTAAATGTGCATTCTAGTAGGTTCTACGGAGTCCTATAAATAGGATCATCTACCAAGCTTTGTATTCATCAAATCAAATTATCATTCATCTATTGAGTGAAATACAAATGTGAGTTTTATGATTTTTTTGTGTGAGAAGTTGTTTGGATTATTGAGAACAAGTTTCTTCTCTTTAATATCCAACTGGTTACATACTAAAATTCCTACAAAGTGGTATCAAGCGCAAGGTTTAAAGATGGTTTCCAACAACATGTTACAACCACAACTTCCTCGTTTGACGGGAAAGAATTACAACCAATGGAGCATTCGAATAAAGGTGTTATATGGCTCTCATGATCTTTGGGAGATTGTGCAAAATGGTTATGAAGAATCGGCTAATCAAGCAAATCTCTCACCACAACAATTGAGCACTTTGAAGGACAATCGAAAGAAGGACAAGAAGGAACTCTACTTTATTTATCAAGCGGTGGAGGAAGTTATTTTTGAGAGAATTTCAACGTCATCTACATCAAAGTAGGCATGGGCCATCCTGAACAAGGCATACAAATGTGAAGAAATGGTAAAAATGGTGAGATTACAAGCTCAAAGAGGTGAATTTGATTTACTTAAGATGAAGGAAAGTGCATCGGTGGAGGAATTCTATAATCGAACAATTTCGATTGTTAATCAACTTCGTGTCAATGGAGAAGAAATTTCGGATAAAAGAGTCTTGGAGAAAATTCTTCGTAGCATGACTTGAAAATAAGCATGTTGTTGTGGCAATGGAAGAATCAAAAGGTATAAATAAACATAATCAAAAATTTCACCGCGCGCTCTTATTAGGGTATTGATTAGAAATAAGGTTAGAGTTTGCAATTTACATTGCATTTGTTTCAAGTAATCCAACGGTACATATGTGAAAATTCCTAAAAATGAAGAGTCTACAGAAAAAAATTAACTAATTTAAATATTTAAATCTTAATTATTTTTTTAAAATCAAATTTAGGGGTTCAGATCCTAACCCTAGAATGTTTCTCTTATTCAAAATATATATTGAACGATCCAACTATACAGATGTTAAAATGGTTAACAAAAATGTTATATACAAAAATTAAAGAATTTTTAATCATTAGAACTTAATTACTTTAACAGATTAGATATAATTAAACTTAATCATAAATTTCACCGCACACTCTCGTTGGTGGTATTTAAGATAAAATCAACCATAATGGCAATTCCATTTTTTAATTAAAATAATGAGTTGTTAAAATAATGACTGTGCGTTCTGACATTGCACGAAACCGTAGCCTTGCCCCTTCTTTCTCCGAGCTCTTGAAACAGGTAATTTCTGAATTGTATACTTTTTCATATCATACTATTAGATTTTGCGATTTTATTAATTAACAGAATTTTAACTGATTGCTAATTAAGTGAGAAATCACTGATTAGAATTGTTAGCATCTAGCATTTAGAGATGTAAAAGCTCATAGCTAGATATATAAATAAATTTATGGATTAGTGTTTTCATGTATATGGTAATATATACAGCCCGAAATCCAGATTCCACTTGGGTATTGGATTGAATTGAGTACATCACTAGAGCTCATCACTAGGGAAATATTCAAATGAGCTTGAGGATGAAATTTATTAAACTGCAAGGGTTCTTGTGATTTGGCCTTAGTCAAAAATACCAAATCAAGCTATTTTTAGTCAAGTAAAATTTTATTGTGCTGGGAATTAATATCTTTATTGTTAATAATTTTAAGTATAGCCATGATTTTCCTTTAGAAATATAATCATGATATATGAATTTCTAATTTTGGAAAAATATAAGAAGCTACCGGTGCATTTTCATAATGATTCTTTATTTTGTTTGAGATCGATCAAATTAGTCAATAATATATTTCCTCAACAAAAAAATTATTGTATTCGAAACAAGGTGTGTAGTGGCAAGTTCTCCAGTATGAACTTATCCGCAGATTTGCTCGCTGAAATCATACGAAGAACCCATGTCAGGACAATAGTCTATTGCAAAAGGGTGTGCAACTGATGGTGCAATATACTCTCACACCCATATTTTACTGATTTGCATCTATCTATATCATTTTAAGTGCTTATATTTCATCTAGGGGACGATGACGAAGAATATGGTGACCTTGCACTGGTTGAACTAGATGATGAACGTGACCAACATGATATTCATCATGACCCTCTGATGTGATTATCCCTCGGACATGATTTTGTAGACTATGTGGCATTAAGTGGTTCAGTTAATGGGTTAATTTGCTTAGAAGATGAATATGATGATTTAGCCTATGTATGCAATCCAATTACACAAGAATACATACTCCTGCAACATTCCGAGTACACCAGAGAACCATATTTAAAGGGATATTTTGGCTTTGGATTCGTTGAATCAAACAACCAGTAAAAGATTGTACGCTTCTATAAGTGTAGTTTTCCTTTAACTAGATATAACCTAGGGTCCGAGGTTTACACACTTGGAACTGGCATCTGGAGAGATCTAGGACATGTCCCCTTCCATCTAAATGGATACGATAGGGGTGTGTATATTAGCAGTAACCTTGATTGGTTAGCTGTTGAAGTTATATGTGCTTTTGATTTGGATGAAGAACCATTTCATTTGATGGAAGCTCCCCTTCGAGCTAGTGAGCATACAGTTAGGAACTTGGGAGTGCTTAAAGGTTGCTTGTGTATATGTGATATCACACTAAACTATGAACTTTCCATATGGTCGATGAGAGATTATGTGGGGAAGATGGTTCGAGTAAAGGACTCGTCATCACTTTTACTCCTCTGATACATGATGGTATAATACTAACATGGTTCGGCTCTTTAAAGGTCTCGAAGATGTAAACATCTTAATGTATTGCGACCCACTTCAATTGTTCACTTATCATCCTTGACATAAAACTTTGCGACATCACATTTTCCCGGAGGGTGAGTTCCTCACATTTGATGCGATGACTTGTGCCCCCAGTTTTATTAGCCTCGTTTCACCTTGGAGGGCGTCGCAAATTGGTTGTCCTCAAGTTTGCTTATTTTACTGCAAAAAATACAAGTTTCCTACTTGTAGCTTGTTGCTCAGCACTTTCATTACTAGTTCCATTTCAAGAACCCGTTATGTTTTTTAGCCATCCTAGTTGTCTATCTCATATTTGTTCACCTATTTTCAGATTTTAATAATTCCTGCAGGTTGCAGTATAAATTTAACATTTAGTGCTTGACATGTTAATACATTTACTTTTGATACTGTTCGAATGATTTTTATGTTTTATGCTTGTGATTTGGTCTCAGTTGATTTCATTTTTTTATTATTCAAGTAGTTTTTCCTTCTATGTAATGATAAAAGTTTTTGTAATTTGTCTATCATACCTCGTTTATCTAGTCGTGGTTGATATTTTGTTCACATGAGGGATAATGTGTTCAACGAAATATCAACCCCGAATAGATAAACATGATATGATAGAAAAATAACAAAAACATTAATAATCACAAAAAAGGAAAAAATACTTGAATCATAATCAACGAAGACCGAATCACAAGCATACAACATAAAAACCGTTCAAACCGTATAAAATGTAAATGTATAAAAATTTCTAGCACTAAATGCTAAATTTGTAGAAATTTGTACTGCAGCCTGCACGAATTATCAAAATCTGAAAGTAGGAGTACAAATATGAGATAGAGAACTAGGAAGGCTTAAAAACATAACGGATTCTTCAAATGGAACTAGTAAGAAAAGTATTGAGCAGCAGGTCACAAGTAAGAAACTTGTATTTTTAGTAGTAAAATAAGCAAACTTGAGGACTTCCACCTTGCGACGCCCTCCATGGTGAAACTCACGAGGCTAATAAAGCACGCGGCACAGGTCATCGCATCAAATGTGAACAACTCACCCTTCGAGAAAATGTGATGTTGCAAAGTTTTATTTCGAGGATGATAAGTGAAGAGTTAAAGAGGGTCACTATACATTAAGATGTTCCTATTTTTGAGAACTTTAAGGAGCCGAACCATGTCAGTATTTATACTATCATGTATCAGAGGAGTAAGAGTGTTGAGGAGATCCTTACTCCAACCATCTTCCTTCTCATAATCTCTCACAGCCAAATGGCAAGTTCATAGTTTGGTGTGATATCACATATACACAAGCAACCTTTAAGCACTCCCAAGTTCCTAACTGTATGCTCACTAGCTCGAAGGGGAGCTTCCATCAAATGAAATGGTTCCTCATCCAAATCAAAAGCACATATAACTTCATCAGCTAACCAATCAAGGTTGCTGCTAATATACACACCCCTATCGTATCCATTTAGATGGAAGGGGACATGTCCTAGATCTCTCCAGATGCCAATTCCAAGTCTATAAACCTCGGACCCTAGGTTATATCTAGTTGAAGGAAAACTACACTTATAGAAGCGTACAATCTTTTACTGGTTGTTCGATTCAACGAATCCAAAGCCAAAATATCCCTTTAAATATGGTTCTCTGGTGTACTCGGAATGTTGCAGGAGTATGTACTCTTGTGTAATTGGATTGCATACATAAGCTGAATCATCATATTTATCTTCTAAGCAAATTTACCCATTAACTGAACCACTTAACACCACATAGTCTACAAAATCATGTGCGAGGGAAAATCTCATCACAGGGTCAATGATGAATATCATGTTGGTCACCGTCATAATCTAATTCTACCAGTGCAAAGTCACCATATTCTTGGTCATCATCCCCTTGATGAAATATAAGCACTTCAGATGATCTAGATAGACGCGGATCAGTAAAATACGGTTCTAAGAGTATATTTCGCCATCTTTTGCACACACTTTTGCAATAGACTATTGTCCTCACAGGAGTTCTTGATATAATTTCAGCCAGCATATCTACAGGTAAGTCTATAATAGAGAATTTTTCATTACACACTTTGTATCAAATAAAATAATTTTTTTTTGTTGAAGAAATATATCATTGACTAATTTGATATATCTCAAACATAACAAAGAATCATTATGCAAATGCACCTCTAGCTTCATATATTTTTTTCCAAAATTAGAAATTCATATATCATGATTATATTTCTAAAGAAAATCATGGCTATACTTAATAATCATTAACAATAAACATATTAAGTCCTAGCACAACAAAATTTCACTTGATTAAACATAGTTTGACTTAGTATCAAATCTTCTTCGACTAAGACCAAATCACAAGAACCCTTGCATTCTTATAAATTTCATCCTGAAGCTCATTTGAATATTTCCCTAGTTATGAGCTAGTGATGAAATATTCAATCCAATACACAAGTGGAATCTCGATTGAGGGGTGTATACATTAACACATACATGAAAACACTAATCCAGAAATTCAGCTCTCAGCTTTTACATCATTAAAAGCTAGATGCTAACAATTCTTTATAGTGATTTCTCACTTAGTAATCAATTAAAATTCTGTTAATTAATAGAATTGCAAAATCTAATAGTATGATATGAAAAAACAAAGTATACAATTCAGAAATTACTGTTAAAATAATAAGCTAAACTTTATTTAATAAATTAAATTATTTAGAATGTTCTTGAAAAGTTCTAGAATAGACCTTTGAGTTCATAGTCTTTTGAGTTCATGACTTTTTACAATTCTAGATTGTTCATGTACGTGTGGATTTACATCTTAAATGTGCATTCTACTAGGTTCTATGGAATTCTATAAATAGGATCATCTACCAAGCTTTGTATTCATCAAATCAAATTATCATTCATCTTTTAAGTGAAATAAAAATGTGAGTTTTATATTTCTATTGTGTGAGAAGTTGTGTGGATTATTGAGAATAAGTTTCTTCTCTTTAATCTCCAACTAGTTATATACTTAAATTCCTACAAAGTGGTATCAAGAGCAAGGTTTAGAGATGGCTTCCAACAACATGTTGCAACCACAACTTCGTCCTTTGACGTGAAAGAATTACAACCAATGGAGCGTTCGAATGAAGGTGTTCTATGGCTCTTAAGATCTTTGGGAGATTGTGCAAAATGGTTATGAAGAATCGGCGAATCAAGCAAATCTCTCACCACAACAATTGAGCACTTTGAAGGAGAATCGAAAGGAGGACAAGAAGGCACTCTACTTTATTTATCAAGCGGTGGATGAAGTTATTTTTGATAGAATTTCAACGGCATCAACATCAAATTAGGCATGGGACATCCTCAACATGGCGTACAAAGGTGAAAAAAGGTAAAAATGGTGAGATTACAAGCTCTAAAAGGTGAATTTGATTTACTTAAGATGAAGGAAGGTGAAACAGTGGAGGAATTCTATAATCGAACAATTTCGATTGTTAATCAATTTCGTGTCAATGGAGAATATGAGCATGTTGTTGTGGCTATTGAAGAAGCAAAAGATTTGAATACATTCTCTCTGGAAGAATTATTGGGCTCACTACAATCTCACAAACTCCGCAATAAGCAATTTGACTCTTCTCCTTCCGAGCCAGCTTTTCAAGTTTAAGACACTAATCGTGGTGGTTTTAGAGGAAGAGGTGGAAGAGGATCATTTCGTGGTCGAGGAAAAGGAAGAGGAAAGGTGCAAAGTGAAAAATCTAGCTCATATCAAAGAGGAAGTGGAAGAGCTCGTGGAGGTTCCAATGGAAGAGGAAGAGGTAATACTTTTAATTTTAAATGCCATTATTTTCTTAAAATTGGGCATACGAAAAAAGATTGTTACAAAAGAATTAATGATGAAAAAGATGATTCAAATTTTCTAAATGAGAATGTTGAGGAGAAAGATGAAAGTATGCTTCTTGTTAGCAATGCTAAAGAAGAATCACTTAATGATGTTTGGTATATCGATAGTGGGTGTAGCAACCACATGACCAGAAATAAAAATTGCTTTATGAATTTTGATGAAAGTGTTCAACGAGAGGTCAAGACGGGTAGCAACAAAAGGCTCGTCATCAAAGGGTGTGGAGAAGTTCCGATCCGAACAAAGCAAGGTACAAATTATATCTCTAGTGTTTATTATGTTCCCCATCTTAAGCATAATCTTCTAAGTGTTGGGCAACTTTTAAGAAAGGGACATCATGTGAATTTTAAAGATGATATTTGTGAGATAAAATAAAAAAATGGTCTCCTTATTGCAAGAGTCAAGATGACCCCCACTAAAATGTTTCCGTTGAAAATTCAAAATGATTGACTTCCATGCTTTGCTAATATTGTGAATGACAAGTCTTGGCTTTGGCATCTTCGATATAATCACTTGAGTTTTAGCACTCTATCCAAGATTTGTAAAGGTCATATGGTGAGGGGCATCCCAAATATTCAAAGGCAANATGTTTTTGGCAAGCATCACCAAGATCCATTTCAAAAAGACAAGGCATGGCGAGCTAAAAAGCCATTGGAGCTAGTACATTCGGATTTGTGTGGACCCATGCGCACAAACTCTATTGGAGGTAGTCATTATTTTCTCACTTTTGTTGATGATTATAGTCGCAAGATATGGATTTATTTTCTCAAAGAAAAATCTCAAGTATTTGAAGCATTTAAAGATTTTAATGCATATGTAGAGATGTGGTCATTCTTTGAAGACACTACGATCCGATCGTGGTGGTAAATATATGTCCAAAGAGTTTGGAAGTTTCTTGAAGAAGCATGGAATTCGTCATCAACTAAAGGTTAGTTCAACCCCTCAACAAAATGGTCTGGTCGAGAGGAAGAACCGAATAATAACGAAGCTTGTTCGAATTATGTTGAAAATAAAAGGATTGCCTAGGATGTTTGCGTGTGCATGATATGTTCTTAATCCTGCACCTACTAAAAGTGTACAAGGGAAGACTCTACAAGAAGCTTGGAGCCGTAAGAAGCCATGTGTCTCTCACTTTCGAATTTTTGGTAGCATTTGTTACTTTCATGTGCCCGATGAAAAAAGAGGCAAACTTGATGATAAATCTAAAAATTGCATCTTTGTTGGCTATAGTGAAGCTTCTAAGGCATATAAATTGTACAATCCCATCACAAAGAAGGTTATAATTAGTCATGATGTAATTCTTAATGAGGAGGCTTCGTGGGAATGGAAGGATAAGAAAGAAAGTTCAAGTGTTTTTTTTTATAATGATGCATTTGATCAAATTGAAGAAGAAGGGTCCACTCGATGACCTACTCCACCATCTAATTCTCCGCCGAGCTCATCATTATCTTCAAGTTCCGAATCACCACCTAGAAAGACAAGATCTATGGCGGATCTTTGTGGAGCAACAAGAAGAATGTTAGAAGATGAGTTTGTTGATTTTGCCTTATATGCACATGCGGATCCGGTCTCTTTTGAAGATTCAACTAAAGAAAATAAATGGAGGCAAGCCATGGATCAAAAAATTGATGCAATTGAAAGAAATCAAACATGTGAGTTAGTTGAAGCTCCTAAGGGGAAGAAACCCATTGGAGTCAAGTGGGTTTACAAGACAAAGCTAAATGCACAAGGTGAAGTTGAAAAGCATAAGGCGCGATTGGTGGTAAAAGGCTATAAGAAAAAGTATGGTGTTGATTATAAAGAAGTATTTCCTCCTGTGGCGCACTTTGAAACAACTCATTTGATACTTTCTTTGGTCGCTTAAAACAAATGGCAAGTTCATCAAATGGATGTAATAAATGGCAAGTCCATCAAATGGATGTCAAATCCGCTTTCTAGAATGGAGTATTACAAGAAGAGGTGTATATTGATCAAGCCTGGGATATGTGAAGAGGTATGAGGAGAATAAAGTCTATCAATTGAAGAAGGCTTTGTACGGCCTAAAGCAAGCCCCGCGTGCGTAGTATGGCCGCATAGATGATAATTTTGTGAAGATGGGGATTCCAAGATGAGTCCATTTGAGCATACACTTTACATTAAGGGAGAACAAAGGTAAAATTCTTATCATTGGCTTATATGTGGATGATTTGATTTTTACGGGAAATAATCATGATGATATTGAAAAATTCAAGAAAAATATGATGCAAAAATTTGAGATGACCGATTTGGGACTACTTCACTATTTTCTTGGTATTGAGGTAAAACAAGATGAGAATGGAATTTTTATCTCTCAAGAAAAGTATGCAAAAGATTTGATGAAGAAATTTTGAATAGAAGAGGCGAAACCATGTAGTACACCCTTTGAAGTTGGCTTGAAACTAAGTAAGGATGATGACTCTAAATATCTTGGTCCAACATTATATAGATGTCTTGTTGGGAGCTTGATGTACTTGACCGCCACTCGGCTGGGTATCACATATGGCTTTAGTTTGATTAGTAGATTCATGGAGCAACCAAAGAAGACACATTGGGAGGATGGGAAAAGAATCTTGGGGTATGTTCGTGGAACACTTGGAGATGGACTTTATTATCAAAAGGCAAATGACTTTAAGGTGTTTGGATATTGTGATAGTGATAGGGCCGGAAGTGTTGATGATAGTAAAAGTATCAAAATGTCATGAAATATGTTTTGGTATACTTGAGAATATTTAAGTCTAATGCGTTAATATTGTCTTATTACTTTTTATATTATTCAAAATTTCATATTTTATGAAAGTCGATCCGATCCATTCGTTCATAGAGCTATTTTGGTATACGGGTGAAACAGGATGGGTAAAGCATGTTGTACTAACCCTATCTTGGGGTGATGTACAATGTTTAAAACAAGCTTTTAAAAGAAATTATATATATATTTATTTACATAATATTCTCAGTTATACACAAATATAGGAGTATCACTTTTACAAGAGATAATACTATTTTAACAAACTTATATTGTATATATGTATATTTAAAGGCCGCCTAAAATGCTATTATTATTAAATATATATGCTCTCGCTAAATTTGCTTGGAATGTGACGCCCTTCAAATCCGGGGTTTAGATTTGGGAGTCACGAACCAACAAATAATATAAAATATCCTGGATAACAATAATCATATAAGTAACTACGACCCCCTTACCTTACCACTGGATCGATCACAGGTTTGATATTAAACAGGCTTCAACAAAATATAAAGTTATTAAAAACCTCTTAGTGTTATTAGGATAACTTTGAAAAGAAGTTACGCCAATAACCAAAAGACTAGTTAAGTTTTACAACTATTTCCAGTTTTATTACAAACATCTATCTACGCATTCTTTACTCTCCAAAAAACCTACCTGCTCAGGTATCTGAAACCTAACCCTCCTCGGGGGTCCTCAATACACAGCCTTTTTGGCTGTATGACGAATGATGGTCATGCTCAGGTTTAACTGAAAGATTAATAAGATAAACAAGGGGTGAGCCATAATCGCTCAGCAAGCTATATGAGCTGATAAACAAGTATAAACAATATCAGGATAACAATATATGAAAGACTGTAAAAGCAAATAAATCTTAACCTTTGTTTGCCTCTATTGGTGATTAACAACAATAAATTAGATTGGAAACCAAGTACGACGCTACGTTGCAGCCGATGATCAGTCGCGATGCAACGCCGGTAGGCTCCGATTATTTCTACCCATCACCAGTCCACAAATCTTTATGGGTACCCTGGCACACATTGGCCAAAAATAATAATCGCTGGGCCGGCACCTCGGCCACTTACGCCTTTCCAATCTCAAGAAGAGGAGTCGGTTCAATCG
>PHNY01248037.1:16574-37711 GCA_003724115.2 Anethum foeniculum
TAATCAATTTAATTTGATTTTTAGAATTTTTTTAGAACTTATTTAAAAAGTAACTCATTCATTAATTAAATAAATTAATCAATTATTCAAGAAGAATTAATTGATTTAAATAATTAAATAAATAATTCAAATTCAGAAAATAATGTAAAATAATTAAAGAATTCAAGTAAATCAGTTTTTATCTTTTTATTTAAATCGGGAAATTAATAAATAAATTATTAAAGAAGTTATGACTTTTCATTTATTTTTAAAAACAAAACTCCACTAACAGATTTTTGAAATGACTTTAGAGTTGTTAAAGATCAAAAATGGGTTTAAACCGAGTCAATAACCGGGTCCGGGTCGGGATGAACTCGCCGGAACGAACCGAGAATCCGGCGAGTTTCCCAGATTCCGGTGGCCCAATTCTTGGCCCAAACACTACGTTTTCAAATCGCTTTTCAGTGCCAAATCGTTCCAAACCAATTCTACAATCCAATCACAGCATCAGTATCAACAAACGCATGGCCTAATGATTTCTGTGGCCAAAGCGGAGAACTCTCCGGCGAGAATTCGATGATACTAAAAACTCGATCAACACTAAAGATTCTTATCTTAAATTGCAGCTTATGAACACACGAATTCAAATAAGAAATCAAAATCATTGAACAATAAACTTGTTTTCCAGAAAATCATATAAAACTAACTGAAAACCTAACTACTCGAATTCCTCATATACGAACTCAAAAATTGTAATCATAAGCACAAACAGGTTCGTTTCAAGCTGGTGAACACGTTTATAACATTCAAAGTAGTGGAAAATCACTAAACAAAAAAACCTCAATTCACCGATTATGAACAAAATCAAAAAAGATTCGATTGAGTTACCATTTGTAAAAACGGATGATTTGATGAGCTTGTACGTTTAAGAGGCTTTGATTTGAGTATTTGAACGCTCAAAACCGTAATCAAAATCATCTTGAACGAAGGAATCGATCTCCTGCCCTCAAGAACACCGCCAGCAACCAGTTTCTGGAAAATTCTGTAATTATCTGTTTGTTTTTGATATTTTTAATAACTAAACATCAATTTATATTGACACATAAAATACCCCTTAATTACAATTAGGGTCTAATTATATCAGTAAATGAAAATAACTAGCCCAAAATTATAATTCATAGGGATTTAATTTTTAAAATAATATTCTTAAATAATTACAATATATATGCTAAAATTTTCCAAAAATTACGAATAATTTAAAAATGCAAAAATATAAAATATTTGATAGACCAAATTTTTTATAAAAACTAAAATGTGATTTTTGCAGGCCCCGGGCCTCCCGTAGGGTCCCGGTCCGATAATTTTTGAAAAACGAGAACATTTTCTAAATTTCTAGAAAAGCCCGGATTTTAATATTAACAGCTCAAACTAACAAAACGAAGTTCAGAATAAAAACCGGTAAGAGTGGGCTGTACAATTGGACTCGAAACAACTTTAAAATTAAAATGAAGAGTATTTAACGAAAATAAAACCACAGTAAATATACGAAAAATATCCCGGACCGTACAGGATATTACTAGGCACATAACATGTAGCAGATAAGACCGATAATGCACAATTAATTTTAAAACACATAATATTTCATTTAATATAGTACAAAAATAGTCGCAAAAATCCCAGATATTACATGGAAGAATTATATTATTCTAAATTTTAACATTTTAAAAGAATCTAATCCCAATTGAATTGAGAGTTATATCATTTATTGACTGAATTAGGTAGATTTTAATGTGTACGAATACTTTTGGACTCAATAAAAAAAGTTAATCCTTGGTGATCGATATGGATCAAGTATTATTTAATTAATCATTTAGATTTTTTGTTAACCTTGTTAATCCATGGACCATGTGTGGTGTGCCAGTGCAACTTTTGCAGTACAAACGTGGACAATAGTCAATGTTAAAATGCAAGAGGTGGCGGGTTTCTCTGTTAAGCTGTTATTTTGTTCCTTCTTAGATTCCTTCATCCTTTTAAGATAAGCCTAGGTTTTGAGATATTTTGTTGTCATTGCTAATTAAAAAGTCTTTTAATCATCTGGTCTATTTATGTATCAATGTGTATAGTGCTCCCTCCATCCTCATTTAGTGTCATTGTGACTATTTGTTTGCACATATTTTAAGTGCATCACTACAAGAAAAGTCTAATGAGCGACGTGTTTCAACCGTTATTTGATACCCTAAATTTCAGTCGAGTATACAATGCTGTCTGATAGGAGCATCAGACAACGCTTTTATTTTGTTGTTTGAGGTTTGTAGATAGCATAATTGTAACGGAAACATTGTAAAACACCTAGAAACAACAATCGTTTAGCTAAAAGTCATTGTTAAAGGTAGTATAAATCAAGTATTTCCTGAATTGAGGAAACACTTGTCTCATAATGTCGTAATTAAAATGATTTAAGATGAAACATGCAACACCTTGAAAAAATATTGTCATTGTTGTGTATGTTGATGGACAACATTTTCGAGTCCTAAATAATGTTGTGGTAATCATGTACTGACAACCGTTTATGACTTCAAAAAAAATCATATAAAAGGGTACATATAACAGTTTTCTTCTCCCAACTTGTGATCTTTGTAACAATGGTTTACCTTTATATATACAATGGTTTTTTTCTATTGTACGAGTTTTCTTGTCACAATATTTTATTGATAGTGAAAATTGGTTTTGTATTAAAGACTTGATGCTTTTTAGGAAGATGATGTAGTTAAAGTGTTGTCTCATGTAGCAAGTATGTATAGAAAATGGTTTTGTTTTTTGCATAGGTCGTATGAGTTTTCTCCTGACAAAGGTTTGTTGTTAAAAAACAATGTTTTAGTGTTAAAGACTTAATAATTTTTTTGAAGTTTGGTATTCAAAGTATTGTGTGATACAAAATATAACAACCATTCGAATAAATGCCCTAATTGGCTAAAAGCATATTAGATCATAGTTTTTCATATCCATATAACTCTAGGCACCATTATAAAATGAACATGCCAAAAAATTAGAAAACCAAACCACTATTCCATTAAACCTATTCTCATCCATTACAAACAACCAACCAATTTCTCCAAATTAAACCATTACAAGCAACCATCCAATTCACCATACTAGCACAACCATTACAAGCGACTAATGTTAAGTTCAAACCAACAACTAACATTCACAAAATAAGACCATGTTCAAGAGGATACCAACATATTCTCGGGTGAACATATCCATAGCAGGGAATAGACAACAACATTAACCTAAGTTAAACTACTTGCATTAGACGTGTATTAAACTAATTCCCAAAAATTTATGATATATTCAACCCAAAATACTCGGTAATATTTGACATAGTTTAAGTAGCATGCTTCTTCATGAAATACTTTCCCACGCTATCCTTATTGTATTGAGTTCAGTGATGCCATAAGCACGGTTACTTCTGCGTAGCCACTGAAAACAACAAGAATAGTGAAAGTCAGAATACATTTGGACATTGCAAAAAAATGAAAATTACAATCTTACCTTCTTAGAAAACCTGAGTTCCTTATCTTCGCATATTTCTTTCATGTAACCCATGAAAAACAAGCCACAGTCTTCGCTCCCAGTTTGCAGAGGAACTCCTTAAAGAATATTAAAGGACAACTAAAGATATATATATCCATACAAAACAGAGGAAACGGAAATAAATACACTATGAAAAAGATATTACCACCAGATTCTCCAACATTTTTTTCTTTTTTAGAAACTTCTTGACTTTGTCCTTGTAAAGTTTAATGGCACTACAGCAATATAATATAAAGCAATTTTAAGAAATATTCCTTAAGAACTGTTAAAAGTGATTCCACAAGCTATATAATTTGAATGTTGTACTCACTTATCAACAACTTCTATCCATTCTTCCGATGCGATTCGAAGCTTCAAAGGGTCCATGTGGTAAACTATTTGTGAATCTAAATTTACAGCTGTTAGCGTCCAATGATTCCTAAAAATCATGAACATCATAAATGAGAACATAAAAATCAAGACTATATCACGACATTACACGCAGAAATATGATAATAAGCAAAAATAATATTTAAATGAGGCACATATATAATAGCAATTCTAACACGGAGTTATATGGCAGCACAAAAAATTGTCCCGGCTTAGAATTCTTAAATCTCATTGATAGGGCTCGCGACCTATCTCCTACTTTTCCACACCCAATGGTGCCTATCATTGCAGGATCGACTAACGTAACCATATTAGACATCTCGTGCTTTTTCAAATATTCCTGGTGCACATTGTATAAAATGTAGAGATACATCATCACAAATTCAAACTTTTATTCAAGAAGAATTTATAAATTCAAAAATTTATGAACTTTAACACTTATTTGATAAACATGCAAATGATGGACCCTGATATTTCATCCCGAGAGCACAAAGCATGCACGTCCGATAAAAAGATAGCATCCTTATTGGTTGATCCAAAAACTTCTTCGGAATGAAGAAAAGTGCTTACTTTGCCCTCATCCAAGGCATTTTTGTCCCAAAGACACAAATTTTTCAACATTGGGGGGTAATCGGCACTACAATTTTCTTACCTCCCTGAAATGGAAAAATTAAAAGAAAATTAGGAGCACAAACTGTTAAAGAAGGTAGACATGTTAAGTAAATGAAATTTTAAATTAATATATGGAAATAATTGTACCTTTGTTGTTCCTTTGACTACTACACTTTCTCTCTTGACTACCATTATAAGGTCTCTCGGCCATGCAATATACACTTCAGCAGGTTGTTCAACAGTCACCATCTCATCTTGGACTGGGAAAGGAATCTTTACAGATCCTTGGATTAAAACGAGTGATAGAGACTCGTGCATTCTCTTTTTCAAGTGGTTTCCCATGAAGAACATCACTAGTTGTATTAGTTGTTGTATAGGCAACAACATTTGCGCGGTAGTCAATTGTCAATTCCCATTTGGTACAACCCTTATCCCTAGATTCATTACCTTTCACACACTCCTTATCAACCGCCACTTTATCATCCTCAATTTGTACAATCTCAACCTCCTCATTTTTTTCTTCCACCTCAGCCTTCTTCTCATTGTATGTTTCTTCTCCAACAACTTTTTATTTACAACTTACAAGTCCAACTCCTTGAGAATAGCATGTGCTCCCATGATAAAACTTCCTTGTTTTGATCCAATATCTGGACTTACATTAAATTCAAAATTGTTTACACCTATACCTGATTTCAGTTTCTTCATCTCTCTAGCCCAATAGCCACCTCGCTGCTAAGCTATCCTCTCACTCTCTTCTTTCATAAATCTTTGAACACCCTCTTGAATTCTTTCTTCTATTGTCTTACATTTCTTCTAATGTTTTGGAAGATTGAAGTATGTAGACCGCTTCACATATGCCCCTTGGCCACTTACCCGTCCTCCATGCTCAGAGGTACCGAGCACCTTGGTCAAGATATCGTTAGTGTCATCCACTGGCACTTCCCCTTCACTAACTCTCTTTTTCATTATCTCCTAAAAAATTGACAAAAAAATTATAGTTAATTAACAAAATAGAAATGTGGTGATAGAGAAATGTGGTTATTATAGAACCGAATAACTTACAATCTCTTTAGTAATTTGTTTTACTATTTCTAATTTGAAGTTCCCATATTTATCCTGACGTGCACGGATCTAGCTATCATATCTATCTATCTATATTTCAGAACCACCTTGAGACTGTAGGTGTCAACATGTTTAAGAAATAATACAGTGTCATTTATCAAGCAAGACAACTTAAAATTTAATATCTTTATCATGCTCGTTTGAAAGAGATATGTATCAAGATTACTAACCATTTCCTATACTAGGTTAAAATAACCCTTTATGGACATGTAGTATTGTGGATATTCATTAACGTTTCTCCTTATTTTCAAGCTTTTGGTAGACCTCCTTAAGAACAAACACAAAAAGGTTAGCAACAATTTAGTTGTCAAGCTAATTATACTATCTAACAACTTTGTTGAACAAATAAGGTGAAAAACTTACCAAAAATTTATCACTTAGACGGCTAGCAACGAAAATGTCCCAGTGAGCCTTCTCGATAAAGGAGTAGTTGGTGGGAGGAAACTTTAGCAATTCATGTTGATCGGCATACGGAATGACATAATCACTTGTAAAATTGCTCTTAAACTCCCTCTATTTTTGACCCGCTGATTGCCAAATAATCTTTTTTGCTGTTTGCGGTACTATACATGCCATCTACATATATAGGCAATTTGATTAGCACACTTGTGTTACCTTAATAGGAAGTCATAATTAACACAAAGAAAATATTCATGAGATGCAGTTTTTTTACCTCCACACAATTCCGAATCTTCTCTTTCCTCTCTTTCACATCCCATAACCAAGAATCATACCATATTGGGGACTTTTGTTCTAGAAAGAACCCCAAGATAAGATTGCATCTCTGGGTACGTGAATCATACGGTACAGCCTTTGTATTGAAAAGCACTGTGAGCTTAATTCCAACATCTTACGCCTCAAAATCATGTGCATTGCAACTACTCCACATTTTAAAAGCCTAAGTCCATGTTGATCTTTGCTTGGAACCGGTTCTTCCACTCGTTTCTTCTTCTTAGATAGTTGGCTTTTTAGGTTACTAGAAATAGCCTTATTTTCACCGACTCAACCTCCTTATTATTTTTAGGTGTCACCATTTTTTTCTTCACAGGTTCCGACACACCTTCCTTGTTCTTCTTTAGTGGGACTGCCTTTTTCTTCGCAGGTTCTTACACTATAGCTTCCGACGCAAACTCCTTTTTTTTTTTGGTGTCAAGACCTTTTTCTTCATAGACTGGAATGCCTTGTTCTTTTTTAGTGCCTTCAAAAGGTTTGAACTGGTTATAAGGTGATCAGATCTTTGCCTTCTTTGTAGGGACCATAGTTCACATATAAAAACTTGAAATCCATGAAAAGGGGTGATAAAATCACATCCATAGACTTAACTTCACAATACATGAAATACATAATTTATGAATTTATCCCAAGACCATAAAAGCACCATAAGCACACAATTTGTAAATCAACTAATCGATAAAAACAAAGGAATATGATAACAAACATATATAAACAGAAATATGTGGAGATATACCACTTAAATATGATAAAAAAACAAAGTTCATAACACTACCGTTATATCCAAATCAGAAAGTTTAGTGCATTCATATTACTCACCAAATAAAACCCTAATAATTGATATTTAAACCCAAATAATTGATGTTCAAATCAAAAACACAATATCTAAATCAGAAAAGTAATTAAACGTATACGCAGATACACAAACCACATAAAAATATTAAAACAACAAAAACTAATACATTATCTTTATACCCAAATCGGAAAAATATGTGTATGCATATTACTAACCTAATGAAACCCTAATAGTCATACAAAATACAGAGAAAAACTCAAACAATTGTTGTTCAAATCAAATAAACGATATTCAAAACCAAATATACGCAGTTCAAATAAAATAATTGACTAATAACCAAATCAAATACAGAGACAAAGAAAGAGAGAGGAAGAGAGACAGGGAGAAAGAAAGGGGAAGAGGGAGACAAAGACAGATGGAAAGAAAACGGGAGACATGGAGAGAGGAAGAGAGATAGTACCTGTTCGCTGACAATTGCCAGAGACTGAGGGAGGGTTTCAGAATGTGAAAAAGGTGAACTGAAAATTAGAATGTGAGAGTGGGGGAAAATGGCATGAGAATGGGGGAATGGAAACAATCCAACAGTACATATGATTACTACTTTAATCCAACGGTTCACCATGTTGACAACAAATGCATTTACTTTTCTATTAAATATGAAAAATAAATATATGTAAAATAACGGTTATTTATACTTAATTGTTGTAGAAGGGGTAATTTGACAGTGGTTCTTACAAAACAAAACTGTTGTCTCAAGGTAAATTCAAATAAATATAACATTTTTTTTAATATCAATCACGTTATGGATGGGTATAATGATCTAATTTTGACATAATCATGTTATCTATCATTATTAATTAATAAAACATTTTTTTTTAATATCAATCACGTTATGGATGGGTGTAATGATCTAATTTTGACATAATCATGTTATCTATCATTATTAATTAATAAGAGTTAGTTTACTTTGGGATTTATAAATAAATATTATACGTCATATCATATGTATAAATAGTTATTCAAGTATCACTTTTTTACTATCAATTACATTTGTAAAATAGTATACAATTTTTGTGCTATATAGTGTTATAAAGATCTAGTTTCAGTATCAATAATATTAACTATCATTATTAATGTATGTTTGGATTAGAATAATTTATATTGTAACATGAATAGCATTATAGTTATTGAAGTTTGTATAACATCTATTTGTAAACATGTAAAATCAATAGAAAATCCATATATTAGATCCGAATATTAAACGACTTTACCTGGTTAATAATCAAAAAAATTGATCATAGTTAGTAATACTTTTACTAGTGCTCATACAAAACATAATTTCGTACTAGATTGATACTCCATGTATCCCACTTCATGTGAGCTTTGACCTTTTCACTTGTAAGATCACTTCATGTGCTAATTAAAAGATTAGGGGTAAGAGTTTGCATATTACGACGGATTGCTTCAAAATAAACGCTTGTGTGATTAAGAGTTTAAATTTACAAGTTAAATTTGTAAATAATTATAAAGTAAATAAAAATGTGTTTCTTTTGAAATAAAACATATAAAATCAATAGAAAATCCATATATTAGATCCAAATATTAGATGACTTTAACATGTTAATAATTAAAATTTTGATCATATAGTTAGTAATACTTTTATTAGTGCTCATACTTTTATTAATAATGAAAAGTGACATAACACTTTCATTGTTGCTTTACTACAACGTCTTATTGCAAGGAACTTACAACGGTATCTCTTTTAAATGAACACTTTTCTTTATTTTACAAGCTTTTTTCTATATAAACACTTGTAAGAGTTTGCATATTAGACCCATTGCTTCAAAATAAACGCTTGTATGATTAAGGGTTTAAATATACAAGTACTTTAGGTTAGGAAAATTAATAATGTCTTTTTAAATAAAATAAATTTTTAAATAATTATAAAGTAAATAAAATTGTGTGTCTTTTGAAATAAAATAAATTTAATAAATTTTTAAATAGAAGAATGATAAATATGCAAAACTTAATTATTTATTATATTATTATGATATTTTGTAATTGAAATTTTTTTACGGTTTTTTTTAATATATTTAGAAGTATAAGTGAGTTAAACTATACAACGGTTTTGAATAAAAAATCATTATGTTATGTAGATTAAAACATTTAAATAGGAAACGCCAATTTTGTAGATTGTATTGTTCAAACGTATTTACTAGAATAGTGTTTGTTGTTATAAAATGTTGTGTGATTTAATTATTAAATAAATGCCAAAATCTTTGTTCCTAGGTATTAATAACCTAAGTACCCTTGTCTAAAACTCCTTTCTCTCGGTTTCAAAAAATAAAGAAAGGCATTCGTTCAAACACTTCCTCTTCATCCTCCTCAAACACTATTTGATTCTTCATCATCTTCCTCTATTTCTTCCTCCTCAAACACCATTCGATTTCTTCAGCTCATACTCACTCGACTTCTTCTAACACCATTTGATTTCTTCATCTCATACTCGATTTCTTCCTCTCACTGTGTTTGTGGTACTAAAGCATCCATCTATCTCCATTAAGGTAAATTTCATTCAATTTGTTTTGAGTAAATTTCATTTAGTGAAGTGAATTTATATTTGTTTTATATTTGGGAATTTGGGGAAATATATAAATGAATTTATTTTGATTTATTAACTTCATTTAGTGATTTATGTGAATTTCACCCTGTACTTCTCTTAATATAGAGATACTTCAGACTTGTTCCATTTGGTAAAATTATGCCCCAATTTATAAATTTGCGCCTAGATTCGAACTTGTTTCATCGTGTCTACCATCACTGTACTTAATAGTACTAGTAATATGGACTAAAAATGCATTTGTTAGTCTAGAACCAATTCATGAATATATGTAGCCATGATTCAGTCTAGAAGTGCACTCTGCCTCATTAAATGTTATTTTATTTAATTTGAAAAGATGGATAGGTCCTGCTTAAAGTACGATAGAAGAAGAAAAGAGTTCAAAGCAGGAGTTCAAAACTTATTAATGTTTGCATTTGAGCACGAATGTGATGAAAACAAAATAAGTTGTCCATGTATAAAATGTGCACATAGTAAATCATGGAAAGCTCGAACACTGAAGGACCATCTTTTCCTCAATGGTACCCATGGCCTTTCACAATCTGTAAATGGAATCCCATTGAAAATAGATAATAATGATAGTGATGATGATATTTCCATAGATTCCTCATATTCAGTCGGAACATGAACCCCTCTATCTGAGATGTGAAGGATTTATAAAGTTTTTATATAATTTAAAAGCAATATATCAAATATCTGATGTTGGCTTTCTTGAAATTCTACTTTTGGTGGGGCCTATTGTTCCAAAACGGAACACTTTTCAATGAGGCAAAAAAAAGCTTGTGTACTTTAGGAATGAAGTATAAAAAAATTCATGTTTGTCCGAATGATTGTTGAATATACCGTGGACAGAAACATGAAGATAAGAAGAGTTTCCACTTTTGTCAGGCCTCGGGATAGAAGTTGAACAAAAAATGAAATGAATTGGAAGGGGTTCCTCCCAAGGTTCTATTGTATTTTCCAATAATACCACGTTTGAGGAATTTGTTCAGTACAGTGAAACAACGAATGACTTGACTTGGCATGATACGGAAAGGTTGAAGGATGGTAAATAAGACATACGAAAGATGCAAAAACATGGAAGGAAGTCGACGTAAAGTGGCCAGAGTTTTCTTAAGATCCTAGAAACTTAAGATTAGCTTTATCATCTGATGGATTCAATCCTTTTCATAACACAAATATTGATTACTCGTGTTGGCCAGTTTTATTGTCAATTTACAGTCTTCCAACGTAGCTTTCTATGACGTGAAAGTATATAATGCTTTATTTGTTGGTATCCAGACCAACTCTGTTGAAATTATAATTTTAACTATTGGTAAATGCATAAGATGTTTCTAGATTCATCTAGATATATGTGAGAAAATTAATGAGAAAATTAAAGGTACATGTATTAAATTTTCTATGTTCATTTATTATCTAGAACTATCTACTGAATGTTCTCGTGAGTCTCTTGGACAGTCTAACATTTAAGTTAGTGTCTACATCTTTCTATGTAGTGCTATATAAAGCCATGTAATAAGTCATTTGAAAATTGAGTAAGAATTATATGTTCTTCTCCAATAAGTAAGAATTATTTTCTTTTCCAAATGTAGAAGAAAGATTTATTCTTCTCCAAATGTGTGTGTAAGTAAGAATTAAAGATTCTTCACCTATATCTTTTTCACGTATGAGTTAAGAGTGAATTCCTTTCTTTCAACAAAGTGGTATCAAGAGCCAGAGATTTTAGTTGCATTATTGCGTGTAGTCTTGTTCCTCAAAAGGAGAACTTGACTAAGATTGGGATTTGTGTAGAGTCTTGTTACTCCAAAGGAGAACTTGACTAAGATTTTATGATGTCCGTGCAAAACCCTTGTGATATATAAAAGTGAATTCTTTGCGAGCAAAGCTCATGTGGAAAATTAAATTTATGTGACAAGAATATTTGTGTAATGAGAACCAAAGGTGCTAGTTGTCTTCAAAGAAGACTTGTGTGTTACTTTCATGCAGAAGAAGAAAGTTTTGTGATGCTTGGGCTCGTGTGACATATAACAGTGAACTTTACTATGAGCAAAGTTCATGTGGAAAATAAAGTTCGTGTACGAGAAAATGTGTCGGGCAATAAAATTCTAGCAACGAAGGAAGCATGTTAGAAAAATAAGTGTTTTGAAGAAAGAAGGCAAGCCTCCCTACAGGAAATTTTTCCTAAAATTTGAAACTGCTCTTGGGATAGTTAAAATTGAGGGTGTTGAAATTATAATTTTAACTATGGGTAAATGCATAAGATGTTTCTAGATTCATCTAGATATATGTGAGAAAATTAAAGGTACATGTATTTAATTTTCTATGTTCATGTATTATCCAGAACCATCTATAGAATGTTCTAATAAGTCTCTTGGAGAGTCTAACATTTAAGTTAGTGTCTAGATCTTTCTATGTAGTGCTATATAAAGCCATGTATTAAGTCATTTGAAAATTGAGTAAGAATTATATGTTCTTCTCCGATAAGTAAGAATTATTTTCTTCTCCAAATATAGAAGAAAGATTTATTCTTCTCCAAATGTGTGTGTAAGTAAGAATTAAAGATTCTTCACATATATCTTTTTATGTGTGAGTTAAGAGTGAATTTCTTTCTTCCAATAAGCTCAACTTGGAAATGACATTGATGTGTTTCTTCAACCACTTATAGAAGATTTTAAAAAGTTATGGTAGGGGAAGCAAGTGTATGACACTTACAAGAAGGAGTAGTTTTTCTTAAGAAGCATCTTTTTATGGACTATTAGTGATTATCCATCCTATGGCAACTTTTCGGGAAATATTATCAAAGGGTAATAATTATTGTAAATGTGTGGTCATGAGGCATCGAAGGTGTTGCCCCGTAATCCATATCATCACCAGAAATAAGATTTTGATAACACAGTGGATGAGGAAATTGCTCCCGTTCCATTAACCGGAGAGGATTTCTTGAAAGAGTTCAACATTTAAATGGCCATGTCTATGGTAAGACACAATTCCAACCTCGATTGAAGAAAGGTGATCTTCGACCTGTTTGGAAGAAGATTTCTATATTTTCGAACTTGAGTACTCTAAATTTTTACATGTTAGGCATGTTCTCAATGAGATGCACATTGAAAAATATATGTGAAACTTTACTTGGTACAATACTTAATATACGAAAGAAGATGAAATACAAGGAATCTGTGTGACTAGACATGACTGAAATGGGAATCATAACAAAGCTAAGACCAAAAACTTCGGGAAAAAGGAGAAGTTACCATTGGAATCTTAGAATTTAACGCATTCTGAAAAAAAAAGGTTGTTTACTCGTCCTTTCTTGGCATGAAGCTTTCTTATGCCTTTTTTTTTAATATTTGGAGTCTAGTTTCAACGGAAACTCTTTGACTTACTGGAATGAAATCTCATGACTACCATATGATTTTGCATCAATTGCTTCGAGTTGCGATTCGTTCATCACTGCAAAAACGGGTCATGAACACTATTATTAGGTTTTGTCTCTCCTTCAAGGCCATTTGTAGTAAAGTAATTGTGGTCGATAAGTTGGAGAAAATGCAATCGCAGCTGGTGGAAACTTTATGCCAGCTTGAAAAATACTTTCCACTTCCTTGCCTGATTTGATGTTTCATATATCGGTTCATCTTGTAATAGAAGTTGAGAATTGTCCACCAATTTTTCTTAGGTGGGTGTATCCCTTTGAGAGATATATGAAGACATTTAAGGGATATAAAAGGAATCGGGCTCATTCAGAAATTTATATAGTTGAGGCCTATATTGCAGAAGATGTTGTTGAATGGTTAGTGGACTACGACGAAGTGACTATTTGGCTACCAACCATTATATAGTGCAACGATGATAACCCCTAGCACACTGATTTGCACTTAGCACATTTATGTGTTCTACAAAATACTATTGCTATTAAGCCATATTTTGCGTAAGTAATGAAACTTTCACTCAATTTATATGAAATTATTGCATACATATTTATGTCATTAGTTTATATTCATATTGTCTTTTATCTTTTAATGCAGTGAACACATGGAATTTTTAATGACCAGATACCTAGAACATGAAAATGATGAAATGTGGCTAAAAAAACAAGAAAAATGAGACATTCCCAAAATGGTTTAAGGAAAAGGTATTATGCGTGTTTGATAATAATTTTGTGCATTTTTTATAACTACTTACCTCATGTGAGTTTTAAATTTTACAAATTCTATAATATTTTTAAGATTGCTTCATATTTGGTTGATCAAAAAGAGGTACGCGAGGAGATAATGTGGATTACGAATAAGCCCAATAAGGTTGTTACTACATTTAGTGGCTACAGAATAGATGGGGTTATCTTCAGTACTAAGGATCCTGATGATACCCGTCAAGTTCAATGTAGTTGTCTGTGTCCAGAAACTGACACAATGATTGTGCAGGGTAAGGATCAAAATATTGAGCAGACCTCACGTACATATTACGAAGTTATAAAAAGTATATGGGACTTGGACTATAACAAATTTAGGATCCCTTTTTTCATTGCAGTTGGGTAGATATAAAAAAAGGATTAAAGTTAATTAATGACTTGGAATATATGTTGGTAATTTGAAAAGGTTGAACTTTTTCAATGATCTGTTTGTTTTGGCAAAACATGTGAGGAAAGTTTGTTACATCGACGATCCTCTTGAGAAATTATGGTCTGTGGTGTTAAAATTACCCGAGAAAAAGTACTATGAAGACAATGATAATGAAAATGAGGGATCCGTCGAGGTAGAACTTGAGAATGATTTTTTATGCCTAATTTTCCGGATATTGATGAAAGTGACATGGCTAGTTACATGCGAGATATCGATGAACTAATTCAACTTTCGTAATGCATTTCCATTTCTGTACTTTGAATTATATAAGGTCCTGTAACACATTATAACTTTGGTTTAGTCTTGTTCATGGTTTGTATGATGCTTGGTTTACTAGTTATAGATATGCCTCTGTTTTGGCAGGTTTGCTTTCTTTGTGTTATACAATAAGTGAGACAACAGTTTTAATCACAAAAATTATGTTTACAACATAATAAAAACACTTGTATGATAGGTTACATTTGGACAACACTACAGAACTAACCTTGTCTAAATTCTCTTAAATGAAGCAAAGGAAAAACACTTGTGTGATTTTAAAAACGTTGTATAAACCTTATAATTTGCACGACACCACTTTCTAAATGAGTTGTCTGATTCGATTAACTAGACAATGGTTCTTAAACCGTTGTTGTAAAGCTCAAATCTTATGATTTACATAACACCGCTTTTTAAAAGACTTGTCTGATTCAATTTACTAGACAACAGTTTTAGAACCGTTGTAGTGATGTAGGCCAGACAATATAATTTTTTAGGGTGCAAAGAAACGTGAAAAAATTAGACAACGCATGTATCGTCAAGCGTTGTCTTATCAGTGTTATCTCATTTAGTTTTTCTTGTAGTACATATATATGATATTTCCAACAATTATTTCTTTATAGAGACAATTAAAAGGGGGTGTAAAGATTTATTAATTTGTAACTAGTTTGGTGCAATGAGCTATTACATACCAGGGAGTATTGAGTAGATGTGCTTGTATTTTGAACGACCCAACAATCACTTGATCTTTAGGATAGAAAATCATAGAGAACTACTCATCAACACATATAACAAATTAATCATGTATCTTTATACTATGTTTAGCAACATTCTGGAGACAAATGGAGCAGCTGAATGTGAGCGGCACTATGAAATCTTCATTATTACCCTCCTTTAAATTGGAAAAAAAGGATATTATCAAAAATTTAACATCGTAGTTCACTATGTATGTCTAATATTGTCCTTAAATACTGATGGGCGTGACCAGAATTCAAATGTCCGTATTGAGGATCTCATATCATGAGGAGACTATAAGACATGCATAAGAATATGACATTGACACCTCCATCAGTACTATGTTTTAGTGTTTTAGTTTACTTGTGATTATATTTAAGAATAAAATTAGTCTATATGCGCTTGAAATTCTTACAATTTGTTAATCTTATGTTATGTTCATCTTTTTGACCAAACTCAATTTTTTCCACTTTGAGGATTCTGAGAAGATTCTTATTGAGATGAGGCTTTTCGAGGGAAAATAGCTCATTAAGAATGAGACTAGTGGTAGCAGAAACAGATGCTAGGATTTTGATCACTTCACAAGAAAGGTTACATGTGAAACTTCTTGAAGATCAGTTAGATAGTTTGAATAAAGAACTTTATAAGAGGAGCTGCACTTTGGAAAAATGTACATATGTATTTTCCCTTTTTATGATAATATTAATTTTTTGGGGACTAAAATCGTGACACCCTCCCAATCAGGGGCCTGTATTGGGGAATTACAACACAAAACTACAACTCATAACAATAAAATAATCAAGCACAATAGACTTGACCCCTTGCAATATCAACGATCTTTAACATGTAATGGTATGAAACAGGCAGCTATCTACAAATTTACAAAACATAACTATTACTATCATCTTATAATCACAAGGATAACTTCGATAGGAGGCTATACAAAATTCTAGTTCTACAAGCTCAAGAACTAGATTCCATAACAATCTCAATTGCAAACTATCACCACAAGATGACTACCAAGATGTTCTCTTCCTAAAGTTGCATAGACAATCTAACTATGTGCAAAGATCCATAACAAACACATTTTCTAGTTGTTCTCTTATGCCTGAACCTCTTCTCGCTAAACTGTCAGGGTTAAGGAAAACGAAACGATACGATGTTGAGCTAAAATAGCTCAGCAAGTAACCAATATTTAAGCAGATAAGCTAAGAAAGGGTGCCAGGGATCAAGATAAATCTAAGATCGTAAAATAAAGAACTCAAGGTTCCATATAGAAGCATCAAAAGGATATTTAATAATGAAATCCTTTTTAGATAAATCATTTGATCAAAATATTTCTCCTTTAAAGTCTTTCATAAAACTTTTCAAAACATTTCATAAAACCTTTCATCAAACATATTGTTTTATATAAACATCAGTTTAAAGCTCTGGACTATACGGGTGATCAACCATGTATAGTCCCCATACCGGGCACAAGGTCCCTCTGGAAATGGAAGAACAGGGGTCCCCAAAGGCAACTCACTGGCCTTTAACTAGTCTCATAAGCATATTTAAGCTAGTACCATTACTAGCCATTCACAACATCATATGAAAACAGTTTTGGACCGGTGTCACTCGGCCACTTTACAATTCTAATCTTTAGGAATCCGTAAAGAAAATATTTTAAAACGGAATTCCTAATTACTTAGAAAAAGCATTTCCCATTTTAAAATTTACTAGCCTTTGAAATGAAATAGACTTTCATAAAAGTATGAAATCATTTTTAAATTCATTTTTTGTAAATCAAGTGGTCAAGGTTCCCGGTAAGAAGAATTGTAACTGGGGAGAAACATAGGTATTATGAGCAATGGATAATCAAAAAAATAAGTTCATATGGTAAAGGGAATAGGCTTCAACATTTCAATAAAGAGGATATCATTATCTAAAAGTAAAGTACGCAAAATAGGATTTAAAGTGTTTAAGATCTAAGAATGTTACTTGCCTTAAACACGCTTTCCTGAAATCAACTAAATCCTACTTTATCGCTCTTCCATCTCTGCCTTCCCTTTTCCTAAACAAGCATCATAATAAATTAGAGTTAAACTTAAAATCCTACATAATTCAATAACTTCTCTATCCTCGACGTAAGTTTAAAATTTTTGATTTGAAAAACTTTTTGAAGCCAAACTTTTAGAGTTAAACTTTTTGGCAAAATATTTGACCATTTATAAAATAGAAATGTAGGTTTATAAAACAATTTGAGTTTCTCTTTGTAGTTATCTAGTTAGGTTAAGCTAGATTAAGTATGATCAACTAACTTCACGTTAATCGTCTACTTAACTTAACTCGACACTAACAAGTAAAACTATAACTCAAAAAACTAAATTAAGGTTTAAACTTTATAAAGTTTGAAAATAATTTTGAAATTATTTTTCAACTATTAAGGATCGATCAATTAATATCATATACACAGGCGTACAAGAGATAGCTATCCAATTATGGTCGGTACCACTTAAGATTCTAACAACAATTTGATAGCACATCCCGTGTACTTTCATAATACCAGTCGATCGCAAACTGACACCAAACCAAACCAAGCAATCAATTATACTTTCACAATCAACCATACAGTACTTAGAGTCATATATTAACTTAAATAACTCATAAATATCAATAACTACGTATTAACTCAAACTATAACACTTAGTTATATAAATAGAGCTCATATATGCACATATTAACACAAATGATCACAGCATGCATAATTGTCCACATACAAACTAAAGACATGTCACATTACTGGAAAAAGCGGCTAAAATCAACCGGAAAAGTTAAAATGCTCCTGCGCCATACCCTTACGGAACTTATTGGAATGGGGAAGCTGCCAAATATACTACTTCTCAATCTTCTCGGGTCTGCATTCCAGAGCCCATTCCGAAGTCTGCATATTCTATTGACGGGAAGGTCCTGATAGATGTGACTAATATGGTTGAAGCAATAGAGGATATTGAAGTGACACGTGCTAAATTTGACGAACAGGTCCAGAAATTGGCTACTCGTGCGCATCCAAACAGAGATGATCCCGCTTCTAAGATTTTATGGGAAGAGTACATTCAAATTGGAGCAAAAATGACTTCTTCTCTCTGTGAGCATTACAAAAATATTATTTAAGAGGTAATAATATGAACATAATACTCTTTTTCTAAACAAAATGCTTTTTAATTTATTCCAGATATAAAATTAGTTCTAAATATGTTCTTGAGATTTTTGAATTAGGAAAATCCAACCAGTGGTCAGTGATGCAGCCTACCATATTTTAAGATTTCATTATTGGTCTGAACCCTTAGTGATATGTTCTTAGTTTCACATCTATTATGCACATGCACCAGTCACCTACTGGAATCTTTGTCTATTCAGAATATTAATTTACTGGTTTGGAATACTAAGGTACCAATCTTAATATCAAATGTGCATAATTTTTAAGGTTTCTTACTAGTGGGTTAAGGTTCAGTGGTGATAGATCATTTTAGTATATACTAGTTAAGTAGTTTTGTTAAATGAGCAAAAAATTGCCTGCATATTTGTTTGGAAGTGTAGTTTGAATAAATTGTTATTCTTAATTGCAGGATACTTGCTCGGATCCTATGGAGGTGCACGAATATGACAACGATGTCTATATAGAGGATTTGGAGAATCGCTTTCCTCTTTAGCCAGAAGATGGTTACATGTGATTTCTTTTGTTTGAGAACCTTTAAAATTTAGCCTATATTTTAAAACCTTTAGTTATATATTTTGTACTAGGCATGAAGACATGAAACTAATGCATATTTATGTCTCGAGTTCATTTTGGATTCTCTCATTTGATGTTTTATTTCCTGTTGTAATAGTTATGTGTCATGTACTTAAAAGAACTGTACAGGAGGGAGCTAACTGCAACGGCAACATATTGTATTGTACAATTTGGTATTTAAATTCAACTGAAAATAGTTGAAAGTAAATATAAAATGATCAATTAAGTTCAATAAAATATGGTTGTATTTAACAGACAGACACGTAAGAAAAGTTAATCAACCAATTCTTGTTGATTTTATGAAAACTATATTCAACAAAATTAGGTTGAAATTAATATACAAACACTTGACGAGATGGGCATAATCAACCGAATTTGGTCTGATTTAGAATAAATATATTCAACCATTTTCGGTTGTTTTAAATGTTTTTTTGGCGGGAAAATGAATTTTTGGGATGAAATTTAAAATCAAAATTGAAATTTTTTTGAAATGTCCAAAGTTAATTTCAATGTAACATGGTTGAAAATAGTGTCAGCAAAATCAACCACAAATGGTTGAATATAAATATAAATTCAACCGAAATGTTAAATTCAACGGCTATCTTATTTACAACCAGATAGTTGCGATTGAATTTATATTAAATTCAACCATTTCCAGTTGGACATATGCTAAATTCAACCAAATTTGACCGGTTGAATTTAGTCGCTTTTGCTGTAGTGTCAATATATACAACTTCAAGTCAAACAATTGGTTTATACTAGCACATGAGATCACATAAGTAAAGTAATCTCATCTAAATATCAATACTAAACTAAATTTCATAAAAGAATACATGTTATCAAAGTGATAGTCAAACGTAAGTCAAAATGCTTTGAAAATTAAGCACCAAGTACAAGTATCAGTCCTTTGACTTAAAATCATTTAAATTAACTTGTTACCATCTGAATAAACTAAAATCATACCACATTCTTTAAAATTTTATGTCACAGTCACTAATGTATTACATTTTGATCACTTGGTCCATTTTGACCGTTACACTAAAGAATTCGAACCTAAAACCTTTCAAAATTTGACCACAATCGAATGTTAAACTTCTAAAATCAAATAACTATCATGACCCTTCCTATACTCTTCACAAATTAACCAATCCTTTCCACAAAAAGGACGTTGAAGTTGTATATTCTTATTCTTTTTTATTTGAAAATTTATTACAGACTTGAAGTTGGGACCAAAAATATTATAGGGCCACACGAACCACGGCCTATTTCCTAGTATGAAGTACGTCATTGACTTTGATATTCCAATCTCAAGTAGCAAAGTCAAAATGAATAGTAATACATAAACTTAGGGTCCGAGGTTTATACACTTGGAATTGGCATGTAGAGAGATCTAGGACATGTCCCCTTCCATCTAAATGGATATGATAGGGGTATGCATGTTAGCGACAACCTCCATTGGCTGATGAAGTTATATGCGCTTTTGATTTGGATGAAGAATCATTTCATCTGATGGAAGCACCTCTTCGGGCTAGTGGACATACAGTTAGGAACTTGGGAGTCCTTAAAGGTTGCTTGTATATATGTGATATCACACCAAGCTCTGAACTTGCCATTTGGGTGATGAGAGATTATGGGTGGGAAGATGGTTCGAGTAAGGAACTCGTCATCACTCTTAATCCTCTGATACATCCTCTGATACATGATGGTATAAATATTGACATGGTTCGGCTCCTTAAAGTTTTCAAAGATGGGAACATCTTAATGTATTGTGACCCACTTCAAATGTATTAGATATAATTAGAGAATGTATAAGCTTACTTGAAAGAATAATGCAAGGAATTTACACAATATTGAAGAGATTGTTATTGAATTAAAACTGACGGAAATATAAACTACATCAAAGGAGATAAAATAGGAACAACATGCCCATGACTC
>PHNY01248069.1:1015-14909 GCA_003724115.2 Anethum foeniculum
CAACTCTGCATAAAACAAACAAAAACAAATCAAAAGACACCACATACTTGAGTACAAAACACCAATTTAAGCCTTTATAAAGCGTTCCAAGTAGATATAAAATCCACTTATCATTGATGTTATCAAAGCTTCATACATCTTAAAGAAATATAGTGGTTTCCCTTACACTTTTACCAATGTGAACAAAGAATATCCTCTTATTCTGAACATCGATGGAGTCAATGATCGTGGCTAGAAAGGGAATTTCTTTTTTGCTGAAAAGAGCACCCTTCGTAAAGGCTCTGAAAATCTGTTGGAACATTGGAATCCTGAAGGTACATTCTTACACTTGACTTCTTTAGTATTTATCCAGTTCATGTTCGATGTTTTGCCTGATTGACAAGTCATAGTAATTGTCGTTAGCTTCATGTTTGATTTAGTGTGTTACTGACTTCTTGAGTTTGGAATAATGTTCTCCATGTTGTTATAACTTTATTGTAATCCAATTACTCTGCTAGTAAGTTTGCTTCGTGGCTGATCATGACTGTGTTATAAATCACGATTATTGTATTCATTACACCGTCATTATATTCAAATGAAAAATATATTTTGTACTTCTTGATTGTTATGCACTTGTCGATTTAGCTATCTCTTCACTCCTACTTGTAGAGTCCCAGTTTGAACTTAATGAATCCAATGTGGCTGTTACTGAGATTGTTAGCAAAATACTTGTTTTACCTATTGAAGATCGACTTTAGCCCAATTGTTTAAGTAGGGCCATCAAGAATGCTGGTACTGTTGATGTTTCCCAATTGTCAAAGAACAAATCCATTGTTAGAGTTGAGAGTACAACAACTGAGATTCAAGGAAAAATGATCACCAAAAGCGCTGCTCATAGGACTAGAAGCAAAAAAATCTACCCTGATGTTATGAAGATGTCCTCATCTGTTCATAGCTTATCTTCTAATTCACTGGAGAGCCCAAAAGAAGATAAGGGAGAAAAAGATGACAAAGAACTTGAGATGAGTTCCAGCCGTATTTATGCCAAAGGTACATGTCATTTTTTCTCCTTTTTAATTTACCTCTGCTTATCCATGTCCTTGTGCATAGTGATCTTGATGTCTATCGAACCGTGCTTTCTAATTGTAGAATTTAAGCCTCCCATTATCAAGCCCCTATTGATGTCCAGTAAGGACTTGTTCGCTAAACGTGGTCGTGATGAGAAATCAACCGAAACAGATTCTTCCAAGATAGTTATTTCAATTAGCCCTTTGACTAGCCCCCTCAACAAAAGGTTGAAGCTAGGTCATTCTACTGCTGGGGCTAAATCAGATAGCTCTTTGCCTTTAGTGGCACATGGTTACAGTGTCAATGGTCATGTCGAATCTTTTACTAATCTTCTGGACGATTCCTCGTTACCACAAGCTACTTAAGGTCATTCTTCTAAAAGAATGCAACAAATCCTTGACTACTCAGCTAGGCACGTTTTTTAAGTAAGTTCTCTTTTCTTATCTTTTGCTATCATTTTTATACTCGATTCAATCATAAACTTTCATTACAATGTGTAGGCTTTCCAAGGTGTTTTGGCTGCACATGATGTCCTTGCTGAGAAGGAAAAGAAGTATAAAGCTCTTGAAATTGAGCATGGTGGTTGTGAAGAGAGGCTTCGTGCTGCTCAAGAACTGGCCACCAACTACATGAAGTCCGCCAAAGACGTCTAAAGTGAACTCGATGAATTTGCAGCTAAGGTGCAAGGCATGGAGCTTAAGATTGCAGAGGAAGCTAACAAGACGGTTACTCAAACTGCTATGAGAACCAGAATTGAGATGATGTTGGAGTATCACAGGGGTGAGTGGAATACATGGGATGTTGCTGAGACAGTACGTATCTATAACGAGGCATACCCTGATGATGTTTTTCCCTTAGATGGATTGGATGAAGATGATGGTGGTCGTGACTCTCCCAAGGGTGATTCACCCGGTGACGAGTAGCCTCCGTTAATTGTCACTTGAATTTGCTTAAACTTTAGCTCGTGCACTTTGCACTTTGAACTTTTCAGTAGTTTTTAATAATCTTGTCGAACATTTCATCGTGGTACTTTTGCTTCCCGTTTCACTCGTTGAATGGGGAAGTTGCTTCTTTATTTGCAGTAGTTTGAACCTTCCAGTTTTTATGCCATCATTGTTTAAGTATCATATTTGTGTCTTTCTCATTTTGATGTTGGCATTTTACGTATATTCTTTTCACATGATGTCGTCTTAGTATATTTTCTTGCTGATGTGGTCATGTCATTTCAATCGACATATTCGTTGCATTATGCTGATGTTGATATGTCTCTTTACATAGCATGCAACGTATTGTCTTACATGTATGCCACTCTTGAAGCGAATTTACATCGTTTCACACCATATATTAAGGTTTAATATGTCCCTATATGTTATAAATTTTGATTCAAAGTCATCATGTCAATCTTGTCTCATTTTTGTCGTTTTACTATCAAAAACGTGTGTTGAACGTCGATGTATGTTTACATAGTGTCGGAAATGTGTAGTGCATGCACTATGTCAGGTAGTTAAAAGGCCTTTCCCTCTTGAAACATACCAAATGATATTCGTTATTGTGTCGTGTATTGTATTTTATGAAAGTGTTATAATGATTGTTAAATAATTTTCGAAACCATTACATTCGTTAAGACATGTTTAAACGTGATAGTGTAAATGTAACAGGATGATCAGTCCTGACGTTATTGTCAGACATGTTAATTTATAGTTATTCATTAGCTATGCAATCAATCAATATGACATATATGACAATTTACGGTCATGTTGACGGTAAATAATGGCTAAATTTAGTAATAAACATGAAGATAACGAACACAAATCATGTAGGAAAGCAAAGACATCAAAAGCATTCATAGCAAACAAAAGTTCAAAATCGTACATTTGAAAGACTAGTTCTCATGGGCACAACTATTTTATTCATGTCCTAGCGACTTATTCAAGTAACAGAAAGTAAATAACGCAACAAAGCTATGAGAAAACGAGACACATTACACATGATATCTCTTGAGATGAATCGCATTCCAGCTCCTGGGAATCTGAATTCCATCCAATGTTGATAAGTGATAAGCCCCTCGTCCAACAACGGCGTCTATCAGGTCCTTCCCAAGTGTCATTGAATTTTCCAGCCGTCACGTCCATTGTGTTTTGGAACACTTTTCAGCACTAGGTCACCCACTCGAAATGTCCTTATATGGACATTCTTGTTGTAAGACCTAGTTACCTTTTGTTGATAAGCAGCCATACATACCTTTGTCATTTCCCGTAACTCGTCCACAGTGTCGATGTCATGTGCCAATTCATGTCGATTGCTTTCATATGTCAACAACCCATACCTAGAAGTTGGTGTCATTGCCTCTATTGGTAAAACGGCCTCCGTGCCATAAACTAAGCTGAATGGAGTTTGTCCTGTAGAGCTTTTTGGTGTCGTCCTGTCTGACCACAAGACCCAGGGCAATTCTTCGGCCCACTTTCCCTTATGTTGTGTCTGTCTTTTCTTCAAGTTGTTGATGATAATTTTGTTGCTTGACTCAGCTTGCCCATTGGCTTGTGTGTACCTTGGTGTGGATTTTACCAAATTGATGTTATATTTGGCGCAGAAAGCTTCCGTTTTATCACTTATGAATTGTGATCCGTTGTCACACACAATCTCAGACGGTATACCAAATTTGCATATGATGTTTCTCTTGATGAAAGAAATCACGTCTTTTGACTTGACCTCCCTTAAGGCTTCAGCTTCTATCCATTTGGAGAAATAGTCAGTCATAGACAACATGAAAACTTTTTGTCCTGGTGCTAGTGGCATTTTTCCCACAATGTCCATCCCCCATTTCATGAAGGGCCATGATGGAAAAGAGGCGTGAAGGTATTCTGAAGGTTGGTGTATAACTGGTGCATGACGTTGACAAGCATCACATTTCTTGACGTATTCAATGGCGTCCTGTCTTAAAGACAGCCAATAATATCCCATTCGTAGTATCTTTAGTGACAAATTCCTCCATGCGGTATGGTTACCACATTCACCTTCATGTACTTCGTGCATTACCTTTCTAGCTTCATCCTCCCCTATGCACCTTTGAAGCAATTGTGTGATGGATTTCTTGAATAGGACATCATCAATGACCGTGAACCTTGAAGCTTTCATCCTTAGCATCCTTGCCTTATTTTGATTTGCAGGTTGTTTCCCATGAAGTATGTACTCCTTATATGTTTGGATCCACCCATTTGGATGAATGTTTTCTGTCATGGTAACTTTTGTTTCTACGGTAATCAACATTGACTCCTTATACCTCTCGAAAGCCGGCTTGATGACATGTATGATTGGGACGTGACTTAGATTTATGTTTTTAAATGCTACACCCAAACCAGCCAATGCGGCAGCTTCAGTGTTAGACTCTCTTGATACTTGATGTATATTGAAGCTGTCAAAGTTGCTTTGTATGGTTTTGACCATAGATAGATAGGTAGCCATCTTCACGTCCTTTGCTTCATATGACCCATTGACTTGATTGACGATTAAGAGGGAGTCACAGTACACGTCTAGACGTTTGACTTTTAGCTCGTTTGTTGTTGTCATTCCCATGAGCAATGCTTCATATTCTGCCTCATTGTTCGTTTCTTTGAACTCACAATATATAGAGTGGGCTATTATATCCCCCTATGGCGATTTTAGTACAATTCCCAGACCTGTACCATTCATGTTAGATGCACCGTCAGTATACAGTGACCATGTTTGGACATCTTCATTTGTCATGATATGTTGAAGTTCTTCTTCCACTTGTGTCATTTGAATTGGACTAAAATCAGCCACAAAATCAGCGAGTGCTTGGGATTTGATAGCTGTTTTGGTCACGTACTCGATGTCGTATGTGCTTAGTCGTATGGACCACTTAGCCATTCTTCCCGTCAACTCCGGTTTGCTCAACACCGTTCTCAACGTAAAATTTTTCATGACACTTATTTTGTGTGATTCAAAATAATGTCTCAGATTAGCAGACGTCATTGTCAAAGATAGTATTAATTTTTCGAGAGACGTGTACCTCTTCTCAGCTTCCAAGAGACTTTTATTGAAGTAATAGATGGGGTTTTGAGTGCCATCTTCTTCCTTCACCAGAACACCACTTACTGTATGATCTGTCACCAAGAGGTAAACATATAGGACTTCATTAGGCTTCGGTTTGGCCAGCAATGGAGGCGTTGTTAAGTATTGTTTTAGTTCATGCAATGCACCTTCATGATGTTCTATCCATTGGAAGCCTTTATTTTTTCTCAACACGTTGTAGAACAACCGATATCTGTCCGATGAACATGATATAAATCTATTCAAAGCTGCTACTCTTCCTGTCAGTCTTTGCACTTCCTTCAATAAAGTGGGACTTTGTAACTCAAAAATTGTTTTTGTTTGTTCTGGGCTAGCTTCAATTCCTCTTCGTGTTACCATATGTCCCAAAAACTTTCACGATGCCACTGCAAAATTGCATTTAGACGGGTTTAGTTTCATGTTGAACGCTTTCAGGATGTCGAACGCCTCCATTAGATCCCTGACATGATTTCACCACCATGTCGTCAATATACACTTCCATAGTCTTGCCTATTTATTCTTTGAACATCATGTTCACTAAACGTTGAAACGTAGCCCCTGCATTTCTTAAACCAAATGGCATCACAAGATAACAAAAAATACCTCTATCTGTCACAAAGGCAGTTTTTTCTGCATCTAAGGGATCCATTTGTATTTGATTGAAACCGCTTGAGGCATCCAAAAAGGTGAGTAGTTCATGTCCAGCAGTCGAATCCACCATGGTGTCGATGCGTGGCAAAGGATATGGATCTTTTGGTCAAGCCTTGTTTAGATTAGTGTAATCAACACAAACACACCATTTTCTATTCTTTTTTTGTACAATGATGACATTAGCAAGCCATTCTGGATAATCCACCTCCTTCATCATCCCAGCCTTCAAAAGTCTGTTAACTTCCTCATTTATGATTTGATTCCTTTCTGTGCTAAATTTTCTTCTTTTCTGCTGAACTGGAGTGTACTTTGGGTCTACATTCAGTTTGTGTGTGATGACATCTGGGCTTATCCCTGTGATGTCATCATGTTGCCATGCGAAAGCGTCAAGTCTTGATGTGAGGAACTCAACTAGATTGGATTCTATGTGCGGTTGTAGGTCTTGTCCAATTAGAACTTTTTTGTCACTTGACGACAAGCTCACTTCAGTCAATTGTTCAGGACCTGTCACTGCCACCATTGGTGTATTTTTCACTTCATGTTGCACTGTTGGTTTCATGCAAGTCTTGTAACATTCCCTCGCTGTATTCTGATCCCTCTTTATCTTTTGAACTCCCCATGGCGTTGGGAATTTGAGCACTTGATGGCCGTGGACGGAATGGCTTTGAGGTCGTGTATCCATGGTCTGCCCATGATGATGTTGTACGTGGCTTCCCCGTCAATTACCAAAATATTTTGCAAAAGATTGAGCCCTTGAGCATACATTGAAAGTGATATTTCTCCCATTGTTCTTTTTGTCTCTCCACTGAATCCAACCAGTGTCGTGGGCTTCTTTGTCATGTCGTCTTCTGTTAATCCCATTTCTTTTAACATCTTTAACATCATGATGTCAGCTGCACTCCTGTTGTCTACTAGAATTCTTTTTGTGAAGCAATTTTCAATAGGCATAGATATTACCAAGCTGTCATGTTGTGGTTCAACTATGTTTTCCCTATCAGTGTCGTCAAATTGTATGATCGACGTGACATCATTGAGTATGTCAGCCTTGGCTACTCTTATTCCTGAACTTCTTGCTACTCTTTTTGATTGAGAATACGTGGATCCAGATAACTTTGAGCCTCCTGCAATGAAGTTGATGACTTTATGATGGGGTGGTGGTGGTGGCTGTCTTGGGGGAGTCCTGTCACGCCTGACAAGATGTGATTTATGTGATGGAAGAAATTCACTTAAGTATCCCCTTCTAGTTAATGCTTGAATTTCTCTCCTCAATGCCACACAATCGGCGGCCCTGTGACCGTAATCTCCATGAAAGTCGCACCATAGCCTTGATTCAGGATTGGCTTTTGGTTTATTCGTCTTGGGAGGCCATTTTACAACATCACTAAATTTGCTGAATCCACGTACTAGCGTAGATGGTAAAACTGTGAAACCATAGGTGTCATAAGTGGGTGGTAAATTGGGGTCTTTCCTCCAATCTACTTTGTCATTGAGTGCATTGACTTGGTACTCCTCTCTACCAGCTCTTGTGTATGGCTTGTAATCACGTCCTCTTATTGTCTACATCTTTCTGTTGGGATGATAATACTTGTCATCAAATTCTCTCTTGTCTTCTTCTAGGCGTACTTGTGCCATTGCTTTCGCCTGAACATCATCCATTGTTTTACAAGGGTATTTCGTTAATTCATCATAGAGTGGTGAATCCTTCTCCAAACCACGTCTAAAGGCCTCAATTGCTGTCGAAACGTCACAGTTGGTGTACTTTTTCCCTGTTGAACCTTATGACATAATCCATTAATGGTTCTCGGTGCTTCTGAACAATTTTGTAAAGATCACTCGTAGTTTTCTCAAATTGTCTACTACTGGAAAACTGTAGGTTGAATGCATCAACCAAATCAGCAAACGACTTGATACTTTCGTTGAGTAAGCTCATCAACCATTTTAGGACCGGTCCTGTCAATGTAGAGCCAAAACCTTTACACATGCATGGTTCCCTGTACTCCTGTGGCATTGGCACTATAAACATCCTTTGCTTATACTGTGCTACATGCTCTTGGGGATCAGTCGTACCATCATAGGGTTTCATGCTCGGTACTGTGAATCTCTTGGGGATCTCCACCAAAGCAATGCTATCTGAAAAAGACGAATCAGAGTAGCTAGTTGGTGTGGCCTTCTCCAAGGGCTTCGGTACTCCAGGTATGCGTTGAATCAAATCCCTTACTTCCCTTGATTCTTTCTGCACCAACTCAGGAATGTGTCCATGCGATCATGACCTTCTATGTCGACGTCTCCTCCTATGGTGTTCATCATCGATTTCCTCGTCATCTTCGTAATCGTCACGTTCATCTTTGTCTTTCATTACTTTGCCGTTCTCATCCACTATAAGTACATCTTCATCTTTAGACTTCTGTGGATTAGTTACATCATCAGCGTCATCCATATTCAATTTTCGTACAACGTTTTTCACCACTCCTTTGGTTGTTGCCTTCGTTTTCGATTTCACCGTAAAAAGCTCCTTCTTTAGGCTTTCATTTTCAAATTTCAAGGTCTCCATGTCACTTTGTAGTTTTTTGATTGCTGCAATCATCTCCCCATTAACATCCACGTCTTCTCCCTGACTCGGTGTGTTTTCATGTAATTCTACGTCAGCCATCTTAGAACAATGAAAAACTATTAACCAAATTCCCAAAGACGGCGCAAATCTGTTTTAGGTGATTTTTGCATGTTTAAGGTTAAGTCTATGATTTGAAGTACTATTTAGCTAACAGTAATTGAATGAAAAATAATGCAATAAAGTAAACGACACACAAAGATTGGTAACGCGGAAAACCCCTAATGAAGGGTAAAAACCGCGGGTGGGATTGTGTACCCAGCCTCAAGAATGCACTATATATTTCATCATACAATGATTGTGTTGTTTATCTTGAATGTTACAATTTGTCTATCTCTATTTTCTTCTACACTATTTGAACTCAATCTTCAACAGTTTTTCTCCACGTTCCTAGCTTGCTTTATCTCTTCTCCACGACTTGCAATAGACTCGGTCATTTTGTTCAACTACAGGCCCTATTTTTCGGGACTGTTATTGACTACGTCCTCACAGCTATATAGCATAGTGTTCACGTCCAATTCAGTAATGTCACGTCTTATGAATCCTGTCACGTCACAATTTTCACGTCACGTATCTGATTTGTACATCACGTCAGTCTCTATCACGTCATACTCCACTCATGTCGTAACCTGTTCACGTCCTACTTAATTCATGTCATGTTCCCTTCATGTCATACTTGTTGTTTATGTCTAATCAAAATTAAAGATATAACAGAAGTGCATTCTGGCAATTCCACTTAGCAACCGCGCTCCGTCTAATTGTTTGATTTGGTCTCTTTCAAAGGACGGAAGATACTCAGTTAAGACAGCATATATGCTTGGTAAGTCCTGTAACTTGAAAAATTTCTATTAGACTTGGTTAAACATCCGGAAATTAAATACCATTCCGAAAGTGAGGCACTTTCTTGTGGCGAATCTGCATAGAACCATTACCAGTACAAACCCTACTCAAGTGGCGACACCTTCTAGAAATTGAGGACTGTCAATGGTGTGTTAACACTCCTGAAACGACGTCTCATGCCCTTTTCACTTGTCCTGGTATTCGTTCATTATGGATTGGAAGTGATTGTGAGATACTTGCTTGTCACGAGGAGACTGTAACTGATTTCAAGACCCACTTTGGGACTTGGAAGATAGTAGATGTGAAAAAGCAACAACTAGGAGCTGCACTAGTGTGGTGCATATGGAATAGACGTAATGACAAGGTTTTTAACAACAACGATGTTTCTACTAGCATCATACTAGAAAGAGCATGCAGACTAGCTGAGGATTGCAATAAGTATTTAACATCAATATATGGCGCAAGAAATTGTAACAAATCCAAAACTCCAAACTCATGGCATGCTCCTCTCTCTAATTATGTAAAGATAAGCTGCGATGCATCTCTTTGCGATCAAGGATGGATTGGTTTAGTTATTGTAGCTCAAGACTTGAATGGAGAAGTGCTTGTTGGGGTACGAGGGTCTTGGCCTCCAGAGGTAGCTGAATGTAAGGCTGTATTCTTTTGCAATCAAGCTGACTAATAGGTATGGTGTTAATAAATTGATAGTAGAATGGGACTGTGAAATTATCATCCCAAGACTCACGAAAGCTACTACTTTCTTCAGTGATTTAGACTCTATGCTAAAGGATGTGTTATGTACTAGCACTTCTTTTGAATTTATTTCTTGGTCTCATATTAAAAGGGATGGGAATAATGTCGCCCATCACCTTGCAAGATTAATTCCTTTTGGAGTTGAACAAGTAGGGGAATTGGCGAGGTTTCCCGATTTGTAGTTGTGGACAAATTGTCCATTCATCAATAAAACTAATCTTTAGCCTCAAAAAAAAAAAAAAAAAATTACACGATTCACTATGTGTTAGTGGTGTGTATTTATTGGAACGTATTTTCCTCTACGAGGAGATTTTAATGCATATTTACACTCTTAAAATGAGTAAAAGATGAATGAGAATTGATATTTCAATGTGTGACCTTTTAATGTGAAAAGTGAGTTTTGTACCACATCGAGAGTAGCACAAACATATTCCTTGATTTTTCTTATAAATACCTTGTATCATATCAAAAAGAAATAACAAGTCCTTTTAAGTCTCTCTTTATAAAAAGAGTATTCAGGCATCAGTTTTTATTAAGTCGAGAAAATTAGAGTTACCTCTCTAATTCTTGGTCTCTTTGGTTTTAAACTTTGCAAATATTCCGGTTATAGTTCTCGAGCTCAGTTCAAGTTCGCCGAGAGTATTTTCGATTTATCGATTATGCTAGTACTCACTCCGTCCCATTGAAAAAAATAACACATATTAAGAAAAGTTAATTAAATTATATTTTTCAAGTGTTATCCCCTATTTATTACACTAGTTTTATATACAAGTAAAGTAAAATTGCATTGTAAATGATAAAAATAAAAGGGTAAATTTGAAAATTTGTTTTAAAATTTGTATTAAAGGTACAGATGAACAACTATTAAGGTATAAAAAATTTCTTCAAAAGAGACAAGTATATTGGGATGGAGGGAGTATCTCGTTTTATCCAAAGAGGTAGGTTGCTAAACATAGATGTTGAGGGGCGAAACTGCTTTAAAGAGACAAATTTTCTGGACTCGAGATTAAATCCAATCTCTATTTATTTTCTCAAACCCTTCTCCTTAATTAGTAGTTAATTCTTATATAATTATATGATTTAAGAATTCACGATTGTCTTGTGAATTAATTATATATTTGATATATATAATTGTGTCTATATCGTACAAAATTGACAATAATAAGATGCGAACACTACTGAATTTTTCATATGGCTATAAATGAGGTGATAGACTCACGAGCAGTTCGTTGTTTGCCATAAAAAAGGTTCTGTTTGAGTTCAGTTCAGTTTTTAAATGACTCTTCGGTTTATAAATCAGGTGAACTCGAATACAATAGTTCTTATCAAAAGTTCGTGAACAAATTTGACTATAATTTTTAGGAATATATTCATTAATAGTTCGTGAATAAATTTATTGATATAATTCATAAACAAGTAGGTCAAGATACTAGTAAATATATATATACTTGCGAACATATATTCGAGAAACATGTTTTATGACACAGTATATAATAAATTATTATTATATATTTCTTTACGAACTAATTTACTAGTTATTTACTGTAGTCTATATTATTGATTTTGTTATATTTATATATTTTGATATCTATATATAATAATTTCTACAATGGAATATATATTTATTACTATATATTTAATTTCTATCTATGTGTACTTAATAACGCAACGTGTACCATATACTAATAAGGCAGTATATTTGATGTTTTTTTAACAACCGGATGTACAGTAAAAGATCAACATAGATTTACCAATTACAAAAAATTATATTTTATTTGTGCGATTGAATATTAAAAGATTGAACATGAAAGACAAAATTAATAAATTAAAAAATATAAAAATTTCTTGTTCTATATTAATAGAATAATATTTTATGCATATGATGTTATGTATGCACTATTACTTATTATATACAATTGAACATATATAAAAATAATATATCTTAAATATTTTCAGGAATTTATATATTACTATCATATAATCCGTGTAATACACGGTTGTTTTAAATATTTGTTATTTTATTATTTTTATTTTAATATTTTATTAATTAAATTTGTCAAAAAGAGTAAGTATGCCTGAATAAGTATACTTGAATATATCTTTCATTAAAATAATTATTTATAATAATTAGGCATGTGAAAATAGATAAATAATTTTTTAAAAACAAGTAGAACCATTAAATTAGATTTTAAAATAAATAGGTTCACAAACTAGCGCAATAAATAATTTTTGAAAAATATAAACCCGGCTCAAAATAAATAGGTCATGTGTTTCAATTGAAATATTTTAATATAGAATTAATTATTTGTTGGTGGAATTCGAATCTAAATATTTTAATATATAATAACTTTTAGTATTTTATCTTACGGGTTATCATCAGTTTGATTGAAAAACCAACTGTTAGAATAGAGTAATTAAACTACATACTACATACGACTAGATTATACCACTAGACTAGACTACCAACGAAACTTTCATGTTCTTAATATAATATTATAGTATAGATTTGTACAAGTTTGTAAGCTGAGTTGTTCATCAACTGAAATTTTTGACTATTTATGCATTATTCGTGAGCAACTCGCGAAATGAGTTTGTGATATGTTCATGAACTTGTCCGTAAACAAAATTTTCCCCAACAAGTGGATGCACAAATAAAATATTTGACTCGATATAAATTCGAGTTTAACAAATTTCTAACGAGCAATGCATGAACAATCAAAAGTTTGGCTCAATTTGACTTATTTACGGCCGTACTCTATCTTTAATAAATATTATGTAGTCTTCAACTAAAACATATACTCGAGAGCTAGTGAGCCATGATTTCATATTTCATGTATTCGAATGCCAAACACAAAATAATTTCATTTTTTATAAAATTGAATAGAAATATATATAAATAAATTTATAAAAAATAAAAAGAATTTAGTTACAATTTCACTAAAGTATATTAACTTAACAATTTAAATTATATTTACATCCAATATTATAAAATGATGTATTATTTTAAAAATAAATATACATAAATTGATTGTAAATATTAATATTTAATTATAAATATATTTATTTCGTGTATCTTATGTTGTGTACTTTCGTGTTTCTGTACTTCCATATCGTGTGCTAAAGGGCATCCTTTTCATGTCGTGCGTTAAAAGAGCAAACAGAAACATTAATTATCGTGTCTTTCCGGGTGTGCGTTATAATAGGAAATACATTGCATTTTTTTAAGGTAAATTTTTTTTATAAAATATTTGAATGGCTAGGTATAAATAACATTGGAGCCAAAGATGGATAGTTGAACCCTAGTCATCATTTTCAGCACTTTCGAAAAGCGAATTGGCTTTCCGTAGCCTTCATCAGTTAATAATATTTTATTTACGATTTTTCTACTATCTGCCCATAAACATATAATAAGCACGAAAATTTATAAATTTGGGCCATTTTAATTGGTGTAGTTTTTGTGCATGCAGGGAAATCCACCACTATTTAAAGAAAGGAACCAATCAAAATGACTTAAAATTATAAATTTTCGCGCTTAATGTATGCCCATGGGCATATGGTAGAAAATTCGTTGTACTTATTTCGGCTTAGTTCTTGTTGTATATAAGTGTGCCCATGTAAAAAAATCTTAAAATAAGTAACTTCTGACTTTAAATGAATAAGTGACTTATAATTGTTAAGTAGATAAATGCTTATAAGTTACATAAGTGTTTGGATAGTTTTACTTATTACCACATCTTTTTTACACAATTCTAAATACTCATGATTCATTTGAGTAGGCCTAGCTTTAGTAGGAATTTGGGCTTTTTAATTGATAAACCCTTGATAAGAATGTATCCTTATACCACCTAAAATGAGTTAAGGATGGACATCTAAGATTTTGAAGGAGAGTTTGTAATTTTTCTCCTATTGGGGCAGTGGTTCCTA